>FLMG01001810.1:0-31538 GCA_900088475.1 Hyphochytrium catenoides
CCTAACCCTAACCCTAACCCTAACCCTAACCCTAACCCTAACCCATCTAAGTGCTAAGATACGCGTACAGTGTTCTTTCCATGCTCTTTCTAGCTCATGCTCCCTAAAGATTGCCCCTACAAACGTACTACCCGTACTCGAAATTTCTCCCCCTTCTCCACCACTTCTCTATCCCTTCTCGCGAGCTCTAACCTCTGTACAATTTGTTTTAGTGCTCTTCGTCCCCTTGCTCCTAATTTTTATTACTTTCTCTTTTCCCTGAAATGAACTCCTTTCCCACTTATCTTTCCCAACTTCTACATACTCCCTTTTTGCGGACAAGTGCCGTCCGCCTGACTCCTTTGCTCGTGTCCTATATGCTTCTTATTCTTTCTAAGCCATTTTACGCTTTGTCAGTTTCTCCTACTTCACCGCCCCTGCTTTCTATGCCATTTTACGCTTTGTCAGTTACTCCTACTTCACCGCCCCTGCTTTACTCTGCTTATTCTCACGAACGTCATCTTCTGTACCACCCCTCCTTCTGAGATGTTCCCTCTCCCTTGCTCTTAGTCCTTATCTCTCTTTCTCCCATATGGAAACTGCTCTTCCCATTCTCTTTCCGAACCCTTAAAGTCCTCATTTTGTCTTTTCCCGTTGGCTTAACTCGTTTTCCTGACCAACATACTTCCCAACTTTCCTCCGATATCTCAACTTTGTCGTTCACCTAACTTCCCTGCGCCTGCTTCCCTCACATTCTCGCAAATCCGTCCTGTGCACCATCCCTTCTAATAGTGTTTGTCGCCCTTGATGTCATCTTTATCTCTCTTTGCTATCTATGATTACCATCTGCACTCCAAAATTCCTCTTAACCTCTAAATGATCCTTTGGTCATTTCCCGTCGGCTTGACTTACTTGCTCCTGACGTACATGCTTAAAATTCATACTCCAGGACCCCAGCTTTTTTACCCTCACTCCGATGCCCCGCTCCTGCTTCTCTGTACCGCTCTTCTCCACCTTTATCCTCTGTACAAAATCCTCTTTTTATTCTTTTTCTCTCCTTCCTCTTCTCCTCTTCGTCTATATCTCTCTTTTTTTACCCTGTTGGCGACTGCTCATCCATTCCCTTTCCTAATTGATACATTCTTCACTACGCTTTTCCCGTCTCCTTTACTGTTTTGCTCTGTCCCATATGCCTTTAGTACCCGTACTCCAATATTTTCACCTTGTTGTCCCTCATTTCTACTTTTGTCTCTCCTGCAGGCAAAGAAAAAGGAAGCAGTAGGGAAGATGAAGCGGGAGTAGAAGCCTGGAGCATGCTCCGTGCCTTGGTTGACTAAGAAAAAAAGGTTGACAGACCGCTTTTTCCTTAGTTCCTTCTTCTACTCTTCTTGCAACTTTTTATTCGTCTATTCAAGCGTCCTCTATCCCTCTTCACTATCTCTGTAACGCTCGTCCCGGTGACAAGCGTCAAACAAGTTGGCAGATGACTGGAGGAAGAAGACAGGACAGGTGAAGTGTCGCCGTATTGGAAAGAATATAAAACTTTGGAGCGAGAGGAAAAGGAGAAGCGGAAGAAAGAGAGGAGGGAGCTGCATCGTCATTGTTGATTCTCTCTCTCTCTCTCTCTCTTAACGTTCCTTTGATTTCTTTGTCTGCCAAAACTTGGATCTCATGATCCCCTGCACTCTCTCACAATTTCATATACGATAGACGGACAAGAGGAGAAAGACATCAAAGAGCACCTGAAGGAGAAACAATAGAGAAACAGAGAGAAGGAATAAAAGAGAACATCCTCTGTGTATCCTGAGTGGTATCGTTAGAGGAGCAAATAGGTGCCTCAGGAAGACTTAAAACAAGGAGGAGACCTGCTCTCTGACAAGGTGGCACACGAGAGCAAAGAAACACTACCCGACTCTCTCTTCATAGGGCAAAAGAGCTTCTTGTCTCTATTCTCCTGTTCTTCTTTCTCCTTCATAGCTCTGTTGCTCTTCTCATTTTCTGCCTCGGAGTTCTTCATTTCCTTCAATAGTTGTCGCTCTCTTCGGTCCTCTTCGCTCTCATTTGTCTTCCTCTATCGCGGTTTTTTTGCTATTGTTAGCTTTAGCTTACGATTAGAAATCCTTCCAACACCGGAGAACGAGAAGGTGGGGGTTCAGTGCAAAGGCAACTGAAGAAAATGCCGATGGGATATTGAGTCTTGCTTCGCCCTCCCCCTTGCCTGAAGCCCTCTAGGTAGAGCAGATCTCTTCCGCCGTCCCGATTTTAACTGCTTGCAGAATTCCTGCTAAAGCGGCCTCTGTTCCTGCTTCCCTACTACAAATCAGAATTCAGACTAGCACATAAACTTCCTCAGTTGTGGTCCTGATATACCGCAATCACTGACTCACAGGTGAAGAAGCAGCCTGACAGCATTAGTCAATCCTTCCTCTTCACCAACTGTCTTCTCTGCTTGAGCAGGCTACAAAGTGTGACCTCGTTGTTATTGCTTTAAGCGAAGCCAGACTGATTTTGCTTCCGAGAGCTCTAATAACTCCGTCGTCGTGCTGTAAAATTCCAACCCTCGCAGCACTAACGGGAGGAGAAGAAAACACGTATGAGGAAGTAACCTTACCAAAGCTCTCGTATAATGGCTCGGACCATCATCACCCAGTAGTAGCAGAGGAAGTAGAAGACGCTAATAACAACGACATAATATGTCACCCTGAGCACCAAAATTGATGTTGTCTTCTTGCGTTTTCCTTAGTCTCAAGCCCTTGATGTTATGAACTATAGCACAGTCTTTACTATACTGAACGTCAAACCCAGCATTTGAAGCAGATATTTTGCTTGGCTTGCCTGCAATACTCTTCCAAAAGAAGATATTATTCTATGTTGCCCGACTGACCATGAATGACTGCTGCGAGGCGGTAACAACAAGCACACAACGCATGGCGGTGAACCATGCACATCTCTTCCTTTTTTTTTAACTCACTGCAAACCCCTCCATGCTTGCCTCTTCTGCACGTTGCTTCTCCTTGCCTAGAATCACCCCTTTCTTTTTTGTGTCCTTATCTGCTACTCATCCATCTGTACTCCTTAATAGATATTCCGTCTTTGATGGCTTCCTGTTTCCATTCCAGCCTCGCCTCCGTTTCTCCGATAACGTCTGTTACCTACTATCCGTATCATCATGCCAGATGCTCTTTCCTTGATTCTTTCCTGCCCACCATTTCTACTCTACTTTTCTGATATTATCGCCGCTACACAATGACTTCCTCGCTCTCAGCCTAAACCTAAAGCCGCTGTTTGCCCTGACTGTCAGTTGAAGCACTATTTTTTTTGTTCGATCCGTGCGTCTTTCGTACCCCTCCTTCTTGTCCCTCTATAGTGTCATTCTTCTTCTCCCTCTCTTCTATGTCGCTTTAACCCGGTTTGGTTGTTCAGTCATCACTCCTTTCTCTTTGCGATCTGTCGGCTTCTCTCCTCTCCGTGAGTTTGGCGCTTTGCTGCTCTAGTGAGATTCTCTTCTCGTGATCTCCTCCCCTTTATCCCTTGCTCCTGCTCTGACTAAGAGAGAGAGATATAATCTCGCTTGGCTCCCATTGGGTCATGTTCCCTTCTTATTCCTTCTCGCGTCCCTGCGTCTACAAGTCGCTCATCCATTTCCATGGGCTTCTTCCTGCTTCTCAGTCGCTCTCTGTTATTTCCTGCACTAAAGGTAGGAGGGCGATCCGCCCTTTCCTGCATTAAAGGTAGCAGGAGAGCGAGATGAGAAGTTACTTCACCGGAATAATAATAGAAAAGTAAGGTAGGCTGAGAAAAGGAATAGGCCACTACTAATCTCTTGATCATTACAAAGGCGAGAACAACGAGCTTGAGAGAGTTCAGTTGATGACTGTCAGAACAACCTCGAGCGAAGGGAAGAGATGAACCTTAGCCGAAGAGGTAAAGCGTTTCCCCAAACATACTTCAAATAAGAAACGTATCACAACATTGGGATGGCAGAGCTCTCTATGTACCCATGCTGCCTTGCTTCCCACGCTCCTACGTGAGACAAACTGATGGATTACTTTTATTCCTCATTGGAAAGCTGACGCTGGAAGCCAGTCGTGGGCAGCGTCAATTAACATCTATAAAGTACAGGTTATCCTCTGGCTGCATAATAACTTTCCGGCTGCCATATAGATTATTACCAATCCACTAAAAGGAAGCCTCCTCTCCCTTGCTTTTTCTATATCCTTGACATCATGAAGTGACGCCTCAGCCACTACTACGTGTCAGATGTATTATTGAGAGCGTTGGACTAGCGCCGCGTTGCCTATCGCACCTCCCCTGTCTTCTGTGCCTCTCGTGATCCAAGGCACAGTCGCCCATCATTAGATCCATCGTGCTTCTCTCACCCTGCCTCTTAGTTTTTGTTGAGCGTTCACGACCTGCCTGGTAGTGGGCAACCACAAGCCAAAGCGACATACACTTTAAGCACATAATCACTCAGCTATAGAGCCTGACAGCGACAAATGCCACCATGAGCTAAAAGACATGCTCTGTTGCTTCCAGAGTCCGCAACTACTGAGGTCATAAATTATAAGATTACAATCATTGCGTGGAAAAGCGTCAGCCGAGAGCTTCAAAGCAGAGAATCTGCTTGGTCTGCAAGAAGTCTCGGAATGATGCTATCCTTCTTGAATGTTGCTTGCGCTCTTACGTATTATTATTATAAATATGCTAAACTCAAAGAAGGTCTCCCTCTGTTCTTGGTGTTGGTCTATATCTGTCTTCCATCCCTCTTTGATGTGGCTGATGAAAACGTACCACCGCGTCTATGATGTCGCTTGTCTTCCAGCAAACCTTGCCCAACCAGGCGCCGACTCACAAAGTGCGGCAATGAGCCCCGTCCGCTTATCTTTATCATGCAGAAGACGGGCCAGATCTGGTACCAGCCGCCCCACCAGCTCTGGGTCAAACGTCTGCATTAGGTAATCGTAGAACTGCTTTGCCGATATTTCTTCCGTACCAAATCGGCGGGTTTGCTTAAGGAAGCAGAGATGTTCAGATGGCGGTGATGACAATTAGGGGTGTAGAGAGATAGGTCATTGTCAGTGGCGTGCAGCTCAGCGAGTATGGAACTCTTAAGGGAGCATGATCATGGACCGGTTTTGCAGGAAAGTGCAAGGAAAGCCATATGCGCAGATATTGATCGCACCTTTTTGAAGGCATCAAGTTTCTTCTTGTCACCACCAAAGGCGTCTAGAACAGTCTGAAGAATGGCACGGTGCAGCTTCGCGGCCTCTTCACCTTCAAGGGGTTGCACATCTCCTGTAGGAGGCGAGGGAGTTTAGTGCTTGGCTTCAAAAGTTCTGTTCGGGGCCTACATTTGAGCTTACCTAGGGCCTTCAGCCGTCTCGCTTCCTTAGCTCCCGCCTCACTTTTATCAATAGCAGACAGTCAGCGACGGCGTCAGAAAGTTTTGAAGACTGCACAACTATAGGGATTAGACTCCATGAAACAAAGCGAAGACTTACAGTTTCCGTTTCTCCTCTTCTTCTCTCTTTTGCATTTCCTCTGCTTCTCTCTCTCGTTGCAGCTCTGCCTCTCTTTCCCGCGCCTCTCGCCGTCGCTGTCTCTCAACTTCAAGTCGATCTACAAAGTCCTTGTGTGCCTGGAGCAGACTACCGCGCTTTACCTCGTCTGTCATATCTCAGGTCAGCAACCATATAGACAGAAGAGGTGAGGAGCCACCAGCACGTGAAGGGCCGCGTTGCGACGACATTCACAGCGTTTGCGACACAGGAAGAAAGAAAAATTGTAAAGCATGGTCCCGTCTCTCTTGAGCCTCGGACTCGCAGCGAACTAATTGCCTACCTGGCAGCAGCTTGGCCATGTCTGGTACCAGAGAAACAGTAAAGCTATTTCCAAGTATCTAGAAGCAACATCGTTTAGAAAACGTTAGCTGGAAAGGATAAGTATGGCGTAGTCGTCGCAGATGTGTCTATACTATACGCTGGCGAAGACGGTTTGTCAAAACTGAATGACAACACAAGCGGATGGACATATGAAGGCTGTCTCGGTATCTCCCTACCTGCGCAAGATGCCTAATCAGCTGCTCCGCCGACGTTTCTCCGGACCCGTACTTGCGAGACTGAAATCGAAATTCCTCAGCAAGATTGCCTTTACCCAGCTCATCACCCCGGCGGGTTATGCGCTCGATAAGCTGGGAAGAAGAAAGAAAGAGTCGTAAGGGCATGGGCCATGAGAAACAGGGCTACAGCAGACGCCAGCTAGGCAGAGTTGGGCTGCGCCAATCTAGTGCGGGACACTACCTTAGAGTAGAGAGCTTTTGCCTCAGGTCCCGTAACATATCCTGCCTGCCGTGCCTTCTCCGCAGCAATACGCGCTAGGAGAACAAGATAGTTTAGAGATATTGCCAGCGCTAACTAATAAGTATGGAGTGATCAACTATCAATTCGAGCGTGAAGTACGTCCGTCTTAAAGAGACTTCCGAGATGAACTGAACGCAACCTTTCTCTTCTTCCTCTGCATCCCTCTTGGCCGCCCGTTGCTCTTCTATCGCCTTGGCAATTTGCGGAGACCTATTCATCTCGATTGCGCTCTAATCATTTTAAGGAAGCGAGAAGATCAGGTAGGTTAGACAGGGTCATAAGTGGCAGTTTAGGCTTCTTAAGCTCATGAATTGGTAAAAAAGAAGGCCAAGATGGCCTATTGCCAGCGGACTTCACTGAGGTCTACTTTCCCTCTGAATGAATCACGTTCTTTTGCCTGGTAGCAAACGAATTGGCTAGATAGGAGACAGCGGCCGCGGCAGAGAAGATGGGCCGCAAGAAGGACAGCGAGGGTTTGAAGTCCGTACCTTGAAGGCCGAGGTGAACTGATCAAAAATTCCAAAAAACTCTTCTGAGGTCAGGATTTTTGGGTCTTCACCGAAGGAACCAACAATGGCCTTGTAAGAAAATTCCAAAGTGGTAAAGTCGGTTTCCAGCTCAGAAACCACCTGTCCGAAATGTAGTGAGGCAACAAATCAGCGCCAAGTTCCATGAGGAATCTACGAAAGAGTAGGAAAGAGCAGTGCCCACGCAAGGAGAGCTCCACTTGTGAGTCTCATTACCGTTTGGCAACAAGATGGTACATAAAATCTAACAGAAATGTATCTCACGACTTAGGAGCCAAGGCGAATCGAAAACGGCCAGGGGTTCCCACAGTGTTTACCTGAGCTGCCTCCAGAACAAACGGCTCCATAACCTCTGTAAAGCGATCCCCTTCTTGCGGTTGCTGCTTAGCAGCAGTCAACTGTGCTTCTGTCAATCTAAGATCTGCAGAAAGGCGTTGCAGCTCCGACCGTAGCGAAGGAAGGGAGATGGCCTTGGCAGAGGAAGAGTGCGACAACTGCATATGACCATAACAGATGTGGTCAGTCCAGGCTACGTCCGAAGACATCATGGGGGGAGGCAATTACGCATGCGCTGTTAAATCATGGTCGCGTACAGTTCCCGCATCGGGCGCATCCCGAATACAGCCCAAGATTCTAACTGCCATGACTTTGTCTGCAATCTCTATTCCGAAACAGCACTGCCTTACCTCAGCTGGCAGAGAGCTTGCCTCTGGAGATTTCTCTTCGATCACTAGTGCTAGATAATTCATCTGAAGATAAGAGGCACAAGGAGTCATCTTAACCAGGGGCGTCTTTCCTTCATGAACGAGATGGGAGACTAATAAGCAGTGACGGATGTTCGGCGCGTCTTGCATAGGGCACAAGGGTAACGTGCAGTAGGTGAAAGAGTAAGGGCGAGAGTTCAATCGATAACACATCCAGCTGTCAATCTCATCATACCAGAGACGTTTTGTTATCTACTGCTTTTAAGTTGGAGAGCTTCGAAAGAGTGTCCAACTTAAACCCGTAAGCTTGGCCTCTAGGCGTTGCAGCGTTCAAATAATTGCCGATGGCCAGCACAGCCTAACATGCGTTTCAAAGGTCCGTAAGCATTCTGGCGAGGTCCTCCAGCGCTGTACGCTACGAAAAGAGAATAGCACTAGACGGACCCACTCTACCCAGGCAATTAGCGAATAACAAGGCCCAGTTAAACAAGTCAAAATATTTCAAAACCATCCCATGACCATGGCGCTTCCTCGCGGCTGAGCGCAGACTCAAAGGGTCTTCCCTACCTCTAAGACTTTTCTTAGGCATCTGCTGTTCTTGATCTCATCTGTTGCTGCTAGTAGGGTATCGATTTGATCTTGCACCTCAATAGCCTGATGGGATAGAAGAATTGAGAAGAAAAAAGTTAGATCGAGGCCCACATTAAAGCCCGCTTCTATCTGACAGTGGACAGCAAGGTAGGAAGGGATCAAGACATGCAGCACTACATGAAAGTGCATACGATAGCTCACTGACCCTGTTTTCAAACTGCAGTCGAAATAGAAAGCTCTTGAGCCGCGGGATGTAGCGAGGAATAGTGAGTAGCTCACGCAGATACCTGCAGCGTGCAAGATCAGTAAGGATAAGACTATACGCACTATTGGCAAGTGAGTCGAGGCGGCATTGTCTGCCAAGAGAGACTGTCGATATGGACTACACCAGAGACTTTTTTCAAATGGCATTTAGGACACTTCGCTTCATCTTGGCTTATGAATATTCGGGAAAGAGGATGACAGACCAACCACCATCTTACTTTTCGACGCTTCCAAGAGTATTCGGGTCTCCTTCAAAATTGCTTAATTGATCCATCTCCTCAGTGGTCGGCGCCTGTTCTATCAAGCTTGACACAATTTCCGGTGCTAAGAGGAGAGCAAAGAAAATTAAGAGTTAAGCAAACCCCTGATGTTAGGCACGAGCCTTTACAACGTGAGAGCTGCCGCTCGCAAAGGTAAGCTCTAGATCGACTGGCGATAGAGAAGTAGCCTCAGTCTAGTCAAAAATACAGTCATGTAGCAGATGGGACTTTCTCTTACTCAATTTGGACTCATCCAGCTCAAAAATCGCTCTCTTCAGTTCAGATGCGGGCATTCTGTATCGAGCTATGGCTATTCCAATATTCTGTTGCCGCTTAGGGTCAAGGAGGAGAACGCTGGAAGGCTTCTTTGTACTTCCGCTCTCCTTCGAGTCACCAGCGGACGCGAACTTGTTAGAGGCTGAGCCAAAAGCGATAGATCAGTTCATTAGGATGAAGCCCATTGTACAGGAAAAGAAGCTACTTTAGTGCACCCGCATCAATCTATATATATATATATACTGCGGTGTAAATAAACCAACCTGGCTTCTTCCTGAAGAACCATTCCAGGTCTGAAGCATCGAACTGGAACCTTTCATCGTTCATCTCAGTCCAAATCGTGTTGTTTAGCTGCAATAGCAAGTTGTTACTACTCCTGCTGCTTCCAGCGACCTGAGGACTCATGGTCACAGATGGTACTTCGGGTTATACCCCCACCTCTGCAGGAGCAACTTTGCTCCAAAACAAGCCTTTAAGCTCTACATTAGGCTTCAATTCCTTCTTCGGAGGCAGTTTCGGCTCAGGAGCTACATACAAAGCAGGGAAAGGTCAGCTGCCAGCAGAAGTGGGAAAGAGTTTTATGCTCCAGTCGGTATTATGCACAGCGAGCAGCGAAGACGGAATAGAAGCAACTGTGGTAATGGCCTACTGCGGGACACCAAGGTTATCGGAAACAAGGCCTCATCAGCTGCAGCACAAACGTAAGGCAGCCAGTTTCGTCTTCCAGCTAAACCTGTTGCGGACAGTATGCAAGAACACCATAGAGAGAAGACATCCAAACAGATATGAGACGGACGTTTTGGCTTAGGCGGAGGTGCCGCTGCGCGAGCGGCCAACATTGCAGCAACCGGATTGGCCGGAGGTCGTGGCTCCACGCTGCTTGCAGTTGCCTGAGGGACCGCGGTGGCAGGAGACGAACGCGACGAAACCATCGCCCCGCTAGGGGAGTCTGCCTCCGGGTTATCCAAGAGTGATGGATCTAGGCCCTCTGTTTCATAGTGGTGGACAAGAAAGGTGGGCAGTCATCAGCAAAGTGGTAACAATCAACTAAAGATTGAGGGGGTCGCAACAGGATCATCAGCCCCCGTACGCAGAAGGTACTTTTGTAGATATGTGCATAATTGACAGACATGGTGTAAGGAAGTTGAGAGTCAATGAAGCAAAACCTGCAGTCATCTTGAGTTTAATCTGTTCTACGGGCATCCCCATCTTCTGCAGTTTAAAAAACTTCGCAAACGAAGGATCTTCCCGAACGGTCATCTTTCTGGTCCCTGCACATCAAAGTATGGAAGGATTGGCGGTCATGGTCGCCGTAGAGGTCCCCAAAAGCACAACGTCGCTACCTGCTGATACAGCTGATGCCGTAGCATTCGGAGACGGAGCGTCTGGGGTGTCAAGTAGATCTGGATTCAGGCCTTCTGCACTCATTTTGAGCTTGATCTGAGGGGGAGGCATCCCCATTTTCTGCAGTTTAAAAAACTTCGCATATGCTGGGTCATCCTATGGATGTTGAGATGTGGGTCCACACAAAAGTTTGAAAGGTGATAAGTCACAAGCATGAAATCGGAAACGGGAACGGGATGGGATGCGACCACGATGACACGACGAGCATATGGCACGGTAGTAGCAGTGGGGACCACGTAAGGAGATCGAGGAAAAGGAGCATGATAGGTATGGTGATTGAGCATGCCCAGCAGACCAAGTGCAACATGGTTACGCCTAAACCAAGACAACTATACTACCGATAAGAAGCACCTTTACTGTGAGAGAGCTGGAGAGCGGTGCAGACGAGATTGAGGACGCAGATGAAGCGGGAACGTTGGGAGAAGGGGCATCCGGTGTATCCAGTAGGTCGGGATTTAACCCTTCGGCGCTCATCTTTAATTTAATCTGCTCCGAAGGCATTCCCATCTTCTGGAGCTTGAAGAATTTCGCAAATAGCGGATCGTCCTAGAGGGAATGGCAAGCGGAAAATGTCAGGACGATCTACGTGGAGCTTTCTATTAACCTTCTAACGTAGGAAAGAACAAGCCAGGGCCACACCAAAAAATTTAGACAAAGCTGGAAGAACCAGTAAGGAGTAAACTTTTGTAGCTCTCCAGTCCTTATCAGGAGCTAGACTGAGGCCAAGCTCAGGTCGTAAGGATTCTCTAGATGATTGCCTTCAAATACCTTTACTGTTAAAGCCGACACTACGGAACTCTCAGAGGGAGAAGGACCAGGCGGAGGCTGAGGACGGGTAGTTCCTGTCGTGGACGCAATTGTAGCTGCAGCGGCGTGAGCCTGTACGTAAACAGCAGTTAGTATTGGAGGACAGAAGCTCGGACAGAAACACTGAAGGGAAGTCATCGCCGCAGCATATCCAGTATAGAAAATGTCCCTTACCAGTCTTAACTCCTCTTGCAGCCTTGCCACCTCTTCTCTCAGCAACATGTTCTCCTCTTCAAGTCTTTGGTCCTCTTTGGGCGAGGGTTCCGGAGCCGGGGTTAGGGGTGGTGGTTGGCTTGGGGGTTGAGGAACCAAGTGTGAAGGAGGTTGGGGAAGGAGGGATGGGGGCGCAGGCGTAAGAGGAGGCGCCGGTGTGCGGGGAGGAGTAGGTCCGGTCGAAGTTGCTCGTGCTCTGGAGTCATTTGGGCTTTCTGGATAGCTAGTTGGCGGCCGAGGGCCAGAAACTATGGAGAGGTTCGGAGAGTCATTGGACAGCTAAGTATTGAGGCCTTCTTCCAAAAGTAAGTAATAGAGATAGCAGATTGATACAAACGACACCAACAAGGATCAGGCAGCCAAGAACAGACGTTGCGAGCCACCTCAGAGGGAGTCCTAATCAATAAAATGACCCAGAGCTGAAGAAAATTTGCAGTTTGCAGTGAAGAAGGCTGCAGTATCCAAACCTGAAGCGGGTGGTGTGGGTGTCAGCTTGGGCCCTGTGATTGTTCCCACTGTCGGTGACGGCAGAAGGGACTGAGATGAATCGGAACGGGTCGAGCTTCCAGAGAGGCGCTGACTGGGAGGAGGTTGATACCGTCGCCTTCGCAGTCTGTTCAGCAAGCATTTTGGCTTAGCAAGAAGCATTAATCACACGTCCAACAGGAATAACAGGTCACGGAGAGTCGATTTCCAGCAAGCAACTGGGTCTTATTAAATCATCCACTCTAAACTCCAAGAATAAAACACGTTATAGACCCAGGCGACAGGCTTAACAACCACCATATCGCGGACCACTATATCGCTCTAAGGGATCTTCCTACCTGATGCCCAGAATGCTTCTGCCCTTAGGACCATTCAGGGAGTTGCTGGAAGCCTGCCTCTTCACCTCAAAAACCTAAACGGAGACAAGCCTGGTCAATCCATGCATCTTTCCTACTCCGTCCTCTTCATTGCTCATAGCCAGTTCGGCCACTCTTACCTTCTCTCTTCTCCTAGTCCATCGTCTGCGTCTAACCATGTCAAAGGTAGACGGTGTGGCCTTAGACTCACCCTTGAAGAGCTTCTTGTCCAAGCCACTCCAGCTCCTGGCATAACTCCAACCTAATAAATAGCCACATTTGTTGGCAGGGACGATGGATTGAAAAAAGCGGTTAGCGTTGACTGGACCAGAAGAGTCAAATGCTAATAGGTTTGCTTTAGAAAGTTGGGCCAGACAAGACGATGAAAGACCCCGACGGGACGCCTTGGACTTAAAGAAGGGCGAGGAGGAGGACAGAGTGTCCTCCTCAAAAAATGTAAGCGACTCAAAGGATAAGAACAAGCAGACTTCAGGGGCCATTCTTTAGTCTGCCGTTGAAAGTATGCGCGAGGAGTCAAGAGGACAAAGAAGAAAGTGTTCGGATGCTCCACCTTCACTGTCGCACTCTGTGTACGAGTAATCTATCTCCCAGTCGGAGATCCACCGCCAACCTTCAGGCAAGGGGAGACTCAGGGCAAGATCTTGCTCTCCTGGTGCTCTGCTTCCACCAGGCGGAACAGCGTGACGGAAACATGGGGGAAGGTTAGGGAATCTTCGTCATGATAGAGCTGAAGGATTGACTGTGTCTGTTGTCGCTCGACCCCAGCGCGTTCTCACCTGGAGATGCCCTCTCCTGCTCTGTCTGTGTAGGGTTCTCTGTCTACAATGCCCATCTTATCCGACCACTTGCCCCCCAGCGTCTTGCGCTGGTTCTCAAAGATCTCGTCCACATAAGTTTCAACCGTCATCCCTCCCGCACAACTGGCAAATGCCAAGGAGACAGAGCGTATAACTCTTGTGGATACTAAGAGCCCTCCGAGCACCTTAGGGCCCCTCGCTGATGGGCAAGACAGCAGGCTGTGCGCAACTGCTTTGAAAGAAGAGCGGAGGTGGAAGGGAGACTACAAGGCATCAAGGACTACAACGCAACCAGGATCGGTAGGTAGCCTCATGCGTGCGGGACTACTGCTAGTCCTGCCCTGTTGCCGTCAGCCCAACTTCTTCTGATAGTGCATTGAAGCCGTTGTCGGCTGCTGCAGCCTACTTTTCTCTCTTCATGCTACAAGTAGACTGCTGCTGTTGAAAAAAGCTGCGGGCAGTCAGAGGAGAAGCCTGAACGACTGAACTATCTCACTGTCTGAAGGGCTGAGTGCTGAGTGGAAGGGATCCTAGGAACTAGCTTGGCAGCAAAGCAGGAGTAGGAGAGTGGCGGGAGGGAAGAAGGCAGCACGAGGAGTGAAGCTTGCAAGCCCTCGAACGGAAAGAAAAAGTTTGGGCTCCCTTGCGAGCATCACGAGGACAACGTCGGCGGTTAAGGATAAGGTAAGATGGCATTCTGGCAGTATTGATTTCAACTAGAAAGGACTAGCAAAGGGTTAAGGTTTGAGGCAAAAGATGCGCCGTAATGTCCAGCCCAAGATTGAAGTCCCACCCACCGAAATATCGGAGTATGAAGATGAAAAATCATACAGAAATAGTGAAGAAGTACCGGCTCGGGATCCGCTATTGTACCTTCAGAGTGAGGGTGCTTGCGAATCATGAGTAACCTTTTTCACAGCAGCGGAGAGAGAGAGACACACAGAGAAAGAGACAGAGAGACAGACAGAGAGAGAGAGTGAGAGAGAGAGTGAGAGAGGGAAAGAGAGAAGGGAGACCAGAAGCGGGACGAGGAAGAGCATGAGAGGCCAGAGAGGGAAAGACTTCTTATTAGAAGATAGTGACTGAGCAAGGCAGTTGGAGAGAGAGAGAGAGACGGTTGACAGCTTAGAGTTGCCCCTTCTTCCTTGCTGGTCTTGCCCAGTGGCTTTGGTTAGGGTCAAAAGGCACTTTTAACCTCTCTTGCGCGCTTCTCCCTCCTCAAGCCTGCAGCCGCTGCTGCTGGCATGGCGGCAGCTGGAAGAACTACCCCTCCTCTGCTTAATGGTCTGCTGCGTCGCGTGTCGTCGCTGTGTATGCTGCGGACGCTGGACGATGCGGTTTATGAGGAGTCCTTCAAAGCACATCTGCTCTCTGTAGCGCATGGGACAGAAACTACAGGGAACCATAGTCAGAGGAGAAAGGAGCGGAAAGACGTTAAGGACCCAGCTATCTGCTACCCGGAACTCCTGCAGGTCCAAAGAGCTTTAGGGGATGAGCTTTGTCTTCACCATAACTGGCTTCGGCCTTGCTCTCCAATCTCATCACCTGTCGCAAGAGTCGAAAATCACCTGGGTCCGTCCTTCCATCCTATTCTGGACCCTCTGCAGCCTGAGGATGAGAAGAGAGTACAAGTTCAGCTGGCCCATCAGCTTTTGACAGGCGTTGCTGAAGAGGAACAGGAAGAGTTGGGGTGCCGCGGCGAAAAAGGTAGGACAAGATGTGACTCTGTGATTGCGCCATTCTGGAGGTGGGGAGAGGCCGCGCGATACAAGGTTATCGCCAGAAATCTTAGAGGGAGGTGAGCGTACGCATAGAAGAGGATGAGATATAAGAGAGTCATTGACCCTGATTTCTTGCTTCTCGCGCTTCTGTCAGCCTGATAGCAATCGAACAGGAAAGTACAAATGCAAGCGTAGAGGCCAAGTCACACAGGGGCAGGCGGAGTAGGAAGCCACAAATGGAAGGCATCGGAGACCTGACGGAGACTGTGAAGCTGGAGACTGAGTCTACACTTAGAGAGTCCTTACGGCACCTGCCGCGGCTAACAGCGGAGAAGTCGGGAAGTTTAGACGATGAGACTGCTCTTTCGCTTCTCTCTAACATATGGAGGCAAACGAAGGCGAAGACCTGGCTCCTGTTGATGGGTTGCAACTTCACGGTAAAGGGAACCACTTTCTCTGTCCTAAGCACCTCCTGTGTCCTATGCTACAAGGTTTCTTCCTTTGGCCCCGCATGACAATTCTCCGGGATCTAACTAAACAGTGGCTAACCTTTAGGTAGGAAGTGTCTACTGCATGCCTCCATCTCGTGGCGCCTGCCTCTCTTCCTTCAGGCACTGGCACCCGAAGGCTTCAGGAAGGCTAACAGTAGGTGCTCGAGCCTTTGCGAAACATTGTCACAGGGACTCTGATAAATTTTGGGGAACCCTAAAGGTCACTTTAGCCTTGATTGCCTCTCCCTCTCCTCTGCCATCTGCGGTTGGTCTGCGACCACATTCTCTGCCATTATCAGCTCCAACAAGCTCTTGCTTTGCCAGAGCCCTCTTTGCCTTTTCTAACTAACCTCGGTACCTTCCCCAACTGGCTTTCACTGCAGGGTAATGACTCAGTCATCAACGCAGCCGCTGAAGAAAAAGTCCTGTCCATGTTGGCCTCTTTCAGCTGGGTAAACGTGCATCTACTTCCCCATCAGGAGCCCGTCCTAGAGATCAGAGGTACGTTTTTACGTTCACATAAGGTATCAAAGAGTGCAACTATGGCATCTGTTCCCCAGAAAGTCCATGTATAAGGAGGAGAGGAGCAACAAAGCTTGTTGTTAATATCGTGTATTCTATCGTCTAAGATCAAAGCGTTGGCCTCTCTTTCTAATAAGATCTCTGCTGTCTCCCTTGACCTCTGGCTTTCCCGTCTCTTTGCTTTTCGTTCCTTGTGTTCTGCAGTGCCCGAGGGATATGGCGCACGGTGGTGTGCGGATGGGAGAAGGTTCCGAGGCTTCTTAGAACCCCACCGTATAGACGGGCATGATAACCGGTGGCGACACTGAGGAACAGTCGCTACGGGGATAGGTCTGGTGTTAGTGGTAGATAGGAGCTACACTCGATGCAGGTAGCCGCGCTAAGTATTCTGGTGAGTCGACGATAAGTTGAAGAACCGGAGAATAGCGCAAGAACCAACAATAGACCCCATAGGTAGGATGAGAGATTCAACCCTGATGGTAGACTTTCCAGAGCTGCATGCCTGGTGATGCAGCCCTACCAAAGCCGCGGCCAATATGACTGTTCAGCCCTTTTCCGCTGGATAGCGCCAGGCACACACGACATGGCGGCCAAAGGTTGAAGGGAAGGCAGCACGAGCATGAAAATCAGTTCCTCGCTGAAAAGCAAGCAGAGTCGCGGTAGACCTCATTCCTGTCATCATTCCACCTTCCCTGACCTTAACCCCTCTCGCTTACCTTCACGAGCTCAACTTCTTGGGGAGAGAACTGCAATACTGTTGCGATGGCTCCCTCCATATGCTCCTTGACCTCCATCTCGGAGGCACTCATATAGTTTAGCACAATATTTTTCAGGTACTCGTAGCGTTTCTGCTCCTCCAGCGATAGAGCATTGAAAGCAGAAGTCGAAGTACGCCGCCCAGCTTCCTACGTAGGTCCATGAGAAGGGAAGAGGGAATAAGATGGCAGTTCGTTAGCGACTGACCCATATAAGTTTAACCCTCCAACCTCGTGCGTCTTCTGGCGCACGGTTGAGAGTAAGAGCGAGAAACAATACAGCGGCGCTGACCATATGACTCCCACAAAGTTATGCATTGCATTGTACGGCTAAGCTCGTCAAGTTTAGTTTCTGCAACTTACCGGCGCCGGGGCTGCTGGCTGTACGAACTGCAGGCCTGCACTTTCTAGTTGTCGCTTGGCTGCCTGCAAAGCCTCTTCACGTTCGCGGATCACATCCATCGCATTCTTCCGGTACGAATCTAGATGGGTTTCACGAGGTGCAATGATAAGAACGGGCATGAAATGCCACCATCAGAAGGAGAGCGCAAACAGTTGTATCTTACTATATTCCCGTCTTAACCGATCCAGTTTCTCTTCCGCTGATTCTGCCCCGACCGAAGTCGAGGCATTGAGGTGTCCAACCTTTGCCAGCAGGTCGTCGCGTTCTTTCTGTAGATTCTCATATCTACAGAACAAAATGCTCAGGTCAACTGGGACAAATAAATGAGGCGAAAGAAAAACCCTGAATTCAACTGACCTTTCTCGCCATTCTGCAGCTAAAGACGCCTCCCCAGCTGCTGATTTCAACCTCGCCACTTCTTGCTCTGATCTTTCCAATCTTTGTTTCCATGTCGCCTCCTAGAGGTAAACGTCAGCCATTCCTCACTGAGGCTATCAAACATCCTTCTCTCATGTTCATACCATGTCGTCGAATTCATCCTGGAGTTTAGCAAGCCGCCGAATCTGTTGCCGCGCACTTTCCAGCTCCGCTGTCAAATCTGCCCCCGCAATTTTCTGCTGAGCCGCCGCCATAGTGCTGGCCTGGATCTGAAAGCCCGAAATGCCGTGCATGATCAGAATGGAGCGCATATCGACAAGAAGCAAGGAGGTGGAACGAAGCCAGCAGAGTGGTTAAGTTTCAATTCTAGTAACGACGAACCTTCTGGATCTCAGCCTCCTTTTGTTTTCGAAGAATCTCTGGCGGCAGAGAGCGCAGGCAAGAGGAAGTTAATTCCAGGCTTCTGGAGCCTGATGCTAAGCGCAAGGTACAAAGATTACCTGCCCGCACCCGATATCGGCGAAATTCCTCCTTCACTTTATCAACTTCCTTCTGAGCATTGGCTCGCTGAGTCCCCAAGGAAAGAGTGGTTAAACTGTGCAGTTACGGCGCCTTCCCAACTTAGAACATTATAACACCACTCACCACTTCCTCTGCTTCCGCTACCGTGAGGGAAGGAGGCGGACAAACGAGAGGCTCCCCGCTTTTCTTCTTGCCAATAAAGGCCTCAAGCTCCGCCTCAGTCGAGAATTTCTTCCAGACCAGCTCGGGTTGCACTCTGCAGAAACTTACTTAATGCCCATACTTTCTCACTTGCATTGCCATCGCCCACGTATCTCCTTCCCTAGAGGTTGGCCTATCCTTTTGTTCTCTTACCTTCCCGCCGCCTCACTATCTATATATTCAATCAGACACCACAGTGCCCCAGCATGCTGAACTCGCTGGTGAATTTTTCTTGGCTCTAAAGCGGCAGAACGATCTCTCGCTTGTATAGTGGCTGCGGCCTTAGCTGCTTGAATCTAAAGAGTGGGAAATTGACTGTCAGATGGCGCCTTTCATATGACGAGCATTGAATTCTTTTGCAGCCCGTCGAAGTCTCTAGTGACCGCTATGGAAGCGCAAGGAACCTGCGTTCGCAGTTCCTTTCTCTCGCAGGACCTCTCAGACATGTCGCAGGTGACTCAAGACCTACTTCTTCCCGATGCTTCTCAATCACTCGATCCTTTTCCTGGAGCTCGCGCTTGCTGTTTTCAATGCTGCGCTTTGCTAGCTGGAGCAATCTTGTCAATTTGCTCTCCTATGTTGACACGGACGGCCACAAGGGTTACTTTTATATGTGGTAAACGAAGCTTGCCGGCAAGTGAGGAGAGAAGGGACATAGATGGGAGATTTGAAGATCAGAGAGCTCTCTGCCGTACCGTGGCCTGGAGCTCTTTGACCTTGACAGACAGCTCTTGTATCGTCTTTCTCTGAGTTTGGGCTTCTTTTGCAGGATCTTCAACCACAGCTGCCGAAGGCTGCAGTGCTGGAGATTTACTCTTCTCTGCATCACCAAGAGCATCACCGTCCACGGTAAGGCTCCCTGCTTTGCCGCTTAGCGCAGCGGACACTGTATCATCCTCAACGGCTCCTCCTGCAACAGCTTTCTCAAACGTGTCCAAGCTGCTAGTAGACGCAACCTCATCACTGCTTGGGTCCATACTCCTCCTTCGGAAACGCTCGGAGGCTTTTGGACCAGTGATGGGTCTAAGTGTGGCTCCTTAAAGTTAGTCTAGGGTACCGACATTTGAAGCTTCCCTGAGCGCTCCGCATCGGCAACTGCAGATGTCATGGTCATCGTTGGAGTCAATAGAGTAACTTCAGACAAAGCGGTGGAAAATAGTGATGACGGTACAGATCTCCAACGGTCTTGCATCTCAAGGGCACCTTGGCCTTGGACTCCGTGTCCTTGCACCCGTCTGTCCTCATCACTTGGGCGGCGCTCAGCACGACACACAGCGTCGACGTTGCTGAAGATTCACCTTCGCACTCTTCCGATAACCTTTATCCTAGTCCTGGATCTGGGCAGGTGAGACGGAACCTGCACTGTCATGGTGATCGCCTCAGTCTGACTTGTGCGTTCGTGTACCGCCTGTCAGTAACTCGAGCAGCTCCCGCTTCCAGCCGTTAGCGGACGGCACACCGTACAATCATCATTACAATCATCATAAAGACTACTTGTACTTGGTTGATGATGTTGTTTGTTTGGTCATCATCATGATCATGATGATCATCAGTCAACTGTCCGCGCCGATGGCCGCCTGCTGCCGTTTATTATTATCATGCTCCAGGCGCCAGTCTCTTCTGCTTCTCTTCTTTCTCCCTTCACTTTTCTACCGTCCTTTTCAGGCCCCTATTTCTTCTCATCATTTTGCTCCTCTGTCTTCTCTTCTTCTTTTCCCTCATCATCATCCTACTACTACCCTCCATCATCCTCTTTCTTTCTTTACGTTGCGTCCTTCTTCTCCCACCATTCATATGCTGCTGCATCGTCCATTTCCATCATCCTACTACTACTAGAGGGCGGCGGGCGGAAAGAGGATGCACCCCTACCACCTTCTGCAGCTGCTGATGATTATTACTGCTGGGTCTTCTTCTTGTTTCTTCCTTCTTAATAGGGTGGTGGCGAGCGGCGAGGTATGTAGCGGGGTGACTAGATAAAAGATAGAAGGAGAAAAAGAAGAAAGAGAAGAAGAAGCATGAGGACGGAGCGGCGCACGGCGAGGAGCAGCAGAAAATAGATGTGGGAAAAACACGAGCTGCAACCTAACTCATCTTTCTTGAAATGTAAGCTTCTCTCTCTTTTTTCTTTGTCTCTTGCAAGCGTCATCATGGCCATCACCATCAGCGCACCAAAGGCAGCAGCTGCGTTAACCTCCTACTAATGCACTATGATGCGCCGCAAAGGGAGTGATGAAGAACATCTCCGTCACTGGAGTGCAGTGGTAAGTTCCACTTCTTGGTTGTTAGACTGTTATGAGGACGAGAAGAGAGTCAACAATACTAAATCACGATACAAACAACTTACACGTGCTCCTCCAGCCGGAAATATATAGGCTATCGGCGCCACCTTTGCATGTTTGTGGCAGCAAGTAATGATGGATGAAAGGCTCACACACGTTTAGTCGCAGAAGGGTGTCTTGAGGAATGCGTCGATTTGAAGGCACAACGGCCATAATTACGTCAAATCTTTCTCTAGTCCTTATAAAAGACCTACTTTTTTATAGGCAAATAATGCATTATTACAACATATTGCGGCGATATAAGGACAGCAGCAAGCAGACTGCGCTGACGCTGGGCTGACTGACTGACTGTCAAGATGGCGCTCAACTTCAAGGATTGCACTCTTTTCTTCATCAGATCAACTCAAGGAGCAGACGCCGCTCATTATCTCAGTCACGGTCTACTACCAGTCAACAAGCAGTCCTCCTTGTCTCTCTTTGCCTTTGAGATCGCCACCCGCTTGAGACTCTCCAGACGAAGCTGAAGACGAAGACTTGTTGGTGGGCTACTCCTCCATCCGTTTCTCAATCGTTTACTCTTCGATTGTCTTGGAGGAGCCTAGGATTGTGTTGAAGGTTCGCACCGGTGCTACGTCATACCCAATAGCGATAAAAGAAAATAGTTCTCATCGAGCTGACTCAGTTTCCCTGGAAGTATGAGTAGCACAAGTCACATCGCGCTGCGGTTCGTGCAGCTGCTGAAAGCTGCAGCTTATGTCTACACCACGGCCTCAATTTTAATGGCTCTCAGAAAGTTCATGAGGCTTAGGCACACCAGAGCACGGCTAACCGGCCCAGCAACGACGGATCCGTGCCAGCATTCTCTCTTCTGCAACCACTATGTCATGAGTAAGAAGGTGGGAAAACAGCTCTTCTACGGGGTATCCTGTTGTGTCTTCCTCTCATTGTCGCATGTGTCTAATCCATTCTGCATCTCTAGGGTCTTTGGCTCTTTACTCGTTCATGGGTGCCCACAAGTGGCCCCATCCGTGGTGTCATTTTTATCATTCATGGAATGAACGAGCACATTTTGCGGTACGAGGCCGTCGCGGAGATGTTGAAGGCGAATGGCTTCGCTGTCTTCGGCATGGACAACCAGGTATAGACCTTATATAGTGACTTCCAAGCAGGTGGATTTTCAAATGGACCGCATTTCTCAAAGGAAAACTGTGTCATTGGGAGAAGAGTTCTCTCATTCGATTTACCTTCTTAGCACATTTTCTGCCTTCTATATGTCTTTGAATCAGCTCTTCGTCACTAACTCATGTCCTATGCCTAGGGGATGGGCCGAAGTGAGGGCGATCGCCTCCACGTGGAGCATTTCTTAGACTATGTGGAGGACTACTTGGACTTTATGCGCGGCGTACTGGACGAAAAGACCATCAAGAGCCCGGGCAAGCCATTTATAAAGCTGCCTCGCTTCATTTTAGCCCATTCGATGGGCACTGTCATTGGCATTCGGTTGAGAGAGGTAAGTTTGGGTCAGGTGCAAGGAGTCAATAGAGCGACGAAGGACTTCATAAAATAGATGGAGAGACTTATGATGGTCCTTACCTGCTTCTGCGGCGTCGGCATACGGGCTGCTTCTCTCATGTCCTGCCTGGCTCTTGATTAGGCTTGTGAAGCTGCGAACATCCCTTTGGATGGTATTATTTTGTCAGGAGCAGCTCTAATGGTGGATCCTGGCCTGGACAACCCTGTCATGAGAATCGTCTCCAGGGTCCTTAGTTCCCTATTCCCGAAGATGCCGGCCCCCAAAATCGATGCTCGTCTGATCTCAGAAGACGATACCGTACGTCTGTCTGTACTTGTTTCCCATTCTTAGCGTAACTCAGAAGACTATCGGGCCCAGCAGGCGGAGCATGGATCACCTTTATTAGTTGCTGAACAAAACGTCGTCCTCTGCCCTTTGCAGGTTGTCGAGCATTATCTGAGGGACCCGTTGGTCACTGTGGAGAGACCGACCATGAAGTTTGGAAAAGAGGCCGTGGACAGCATCCGATACTGCCAGAGCTACTGCAAGCAGCTGACAGAGCCACTTCTTATTGTGCATGGCGCAGACGATAAGCTGTGCTTCCCTCAGAGTTCCAATCTCATCTACGATCAGGCAGCGTCTAAGGACAAGACTCTTAAAATATACGACGGGATATCCCACGAACTCTTTAACTCTCTCAAGCGGGATAAGGTGCTCTCTGACATTTTGCAGTGGCTGAATGTTCATCTTCCACCGTCCAGCCCCTCAAAGAAAAGTAAGTAGACCGGTGCACGAAGCAGCCATAGGAAGTGGTGATACAGTCACTCAGGCGCTAAACAGGCAATAAAAGACTGGTCCTAGCTCTTTCAATGTTATCAAAGCTGAGCGTCTACCAGCGATCGAAGATTAATAGCCACCTCAGGTCCTGGGCTCTTTATCTTCGATTATATATAATGGGTAACAGCTAAGACAAGAGGCTCACTCTGGTTTGAGCGGTGGTGAGGATTGAGCAGCCCATGCGTAGTACTCCGTCGCCATATGGACGTAAGAGCGGCATGACGGAAACTGTCGTCTTGAAGACACAGACTTGCGGTGACAGGAGATACGTTTGTCTAGACCTTTTCCATTGCCATCGCCAACTCTTTGTCCTCATCCTGTGCCCTACCAACCTGATGTTTATAAGTACAAGTAGTACTGAATGACCATTATCATAAACTGATAAGTACCACATGGTTAGGATATTAACCTAAATAGTTAGATTTAAGTGAGTTACGTGACCGTTCTCACCATGTACTTGATACTTGCATTTGTACCCAGCATAACCTCTGCTTGTTATACTGTACGAAAGCGCGGACGACAATGATGATAGAAGGCCAAGAGCTAGGCCAAGCAAGGCCTTTCATCAGTAGGAACAGTTCTCATCCTCTCACAGGCTGACGGACAGGCAGGTGCACAGGTCTTCAAAACGTTGCTGATGGCTCGGTGACGTTATCTAGCTACCAAGCCCTTGCCCTCAGCTCATCCTCACCTCATCAGCGATCAGCGTTGTGACAGTGGAGCCCTCTGAGCCTGGGCTTGCTGCACCTTAAGACCATTCCCCGGTAGACCTATCACAACCGACCGCAAGACGCAGACGATTCCAGATGTGTTGGTTCTTAAAGGAGAGGTTGCGCTCTCGTTGCTAGCTCCTATTCCACATTGCTTGTGTATGGCCATAATGATCAGTGGTGCGTGAGCTCTGAAATCTAGCTCCGGCGATCTGTCCCAGGCTTGAGTCTTTCTGGAGTAGTGGCAGCTGTCATCAGGATGGTAGAGAATGCTGATGCGACGCCAAGGGCACTTGGTGTCCGCGCCACTATTGTGTCGGAGCAGCAGGATTGGGATTATCACTATCTCATCAAGCGCTATGAAAGCTTAGCCAAAGATACAAAGCAGCTCTTCGACGAATATAAGGTCGTCGCCAGTGAGGAATTGCGCCTGAAGAGCGAGAAAAAGTAGGTCTAATCCCATAGCACCTTTACAGCTTCATATGACTGCTTAAGCAATGCCTTGCCAACCTTTCTATGGAAAAGGTTCTTGATGGAGCGATTAGCCACCCTCAGACGTCGGAGAGCACTATCATTTGCTCCTGGAAGGCGAGGAGGAAGGACCCCGGGACGTGGAGTAAGCAAGCGTTCTCTCCTTTGCCATCTTCCTTTGAATCTCTCCCTCACTCGTCTACTCCCATTGCTTCTCCCTTCTGTTGTTCGTGTCCGTCGATCTCTGACGGATTTCCTACGCATACAATAGGGTAGAGGCGGCGGCCGGCGGGGTCGAACCGAGACCCCGAGAAACCGCCCATCGCCGCTGACACCCACGCCGTCGGGCGCAGCAGGGAGACTGCCTGATGGAACAGCAGATCGGAAGCGAACCCCGCGCGGTAGAGGCCGCGGGACCCCACTTGGAAGTCGTCACCGAGCAGGAACTGGGTCCCCGAGATCCCTAAGTTCGTCAGAAGTAGCGCAGGTCCGGCGAGCCGCTAGCGCAACGGTGCAGGAAAAGGGGCTTGCTCGCGGTCCCCCAACACCATTCATCCTGTTCTGTGAAGAGCAGCGGCAGAAGCTTGAAGACCATAATAAGCCGGTACGAGACTCTCCGGCTTTGTGGCAGTGCAATCCTCGCGAGAGTCAGATCCCCTGATTACCTGGGTCATGCAGATACCAGCAGATTTCTCAAGGCTCATGGCTGACCTCTTTGACGATCTTTCGGAGAGTGAAAAGCAGGTAAATTTAGCGATTGCCCAAAGAATATAACCGTCGTCGATGGAAAAAGTAGGGCAGCGCATTCGTTGTCTAAGGAGTTAATTGGTTTGCTTGATAGGTGTACCAAGATAGGCATATGGAGCTCACGAGACAGCATAAAGCCAAACATCCTGACTACCAGACGGAGCAGGTCAGGAAAGGGCGCGTCCAGGCCATCAACACTGCCAGCAGCCATTGACCCTTTTACCTTCTCTCATCTGTGCCCTTCCTTCCCTGCAACTCTTATGTATACTCCCTCTTCTGACTCCATCTTTATCCTCCTCCGGCGCTAAATCCGCCATAGCATGCTGCGCCGAGCTTCATCAGCCCACAACCACCAAGTTTGCCACAGCCGAGTCGAAAGTCTTTCCTATCCCACGTTATCCTGAATCCAGACAGCGGCCCGTTTTCGAGCTCGTTGTTGCTGCACGATGAAGATGCAATGGAGGTCAGTGTCTAATGACTAAACATCAATTTTGACCTCCAGATCGCCGCCTCTTCCCCACCGGGTGTTCCGTCTCTTCTATCTATACTATCGGTTCCCTAATGGATGCGTACTGGTTCTCTGACGCAGAAACGAGACAGCGGGATGATGGAGGAGGAGGATGAAGATGATGACGAAGACGAGGATGACGACGAGGATGACTTTACCCTTCTTAACAACCGCTATATGTAGAACAACCCGTAGCTCTCCCTTCTCTCAAGCTGAGATGTCCCTCCTTACCTCGCCTCTAATTTGTTATACACCTTCAGCCAGGCTCTCTATTCTTATCTTATTGTACATGCCGAGCTATCGATTGTAGGGCTCAGGCTCCGGTTAACTTTATGCATGGAGCTGCTTTTGCTTTCATTTAAATACATCTATTGGTACTTCTACGTCTGAGGTGTGCCCCAGCTTACGGTAATTGGCGTCCAATGTAGCGGTGAAGGACTAAGATCATCAGCTCTTGGTGTCTCGAGTGGTGTGGTCCGACGAATCATGGTCTTCCCATGCAAATGCACCTTGGTCAGGCAACTTCTCCTCTCCTCATTCTTGTGGTCTCAAACAGCTGTCATCCCTGATTCTTCTTCCTGTCTCAACGGGGAGCTCCACAAGGCGTACCGCAGTCCAGCGTGCAACCCTTTGTCGGCGCTTTTGTCGTGGGGCCCAAGATCGGAGCCACCCTTAGCTTCGTGTGGCCTACCTTTCCCTTGTGAGAAGGACACCTGAGAGTCTATAGACGAAGTGAAGTTTCTGCCTGAAGGCTTCTGATTAGTGTCGCCACCCTGTCTAGTTACGTGGCCCTGTCCACGCGAACCGCTAGCAAGATAGGCGACACGTGCAGCGTTTGGCGGCCTTTGCGGTAAGCCCCATGGAGGACTAAAAGGCATCTCCCCAAGCCGGCTCCCTTGAAAGTCCCGAAATGTACTTGAATGGACACTCGTGGGGACATGAGGAGGAGTAATGCTGGCGAACTCGGGGTTCCTGGACAACCTAGAGCGGGCTTCTTCTCTAAGACTGCGGAGCTGCAGTAGAAGTCTCCTAGTTCTCTCCTGTATATCGTCCTCTTCCGCAGCCTTCAATAAAGAGCTGCGAAGCCATTGAGGCGAAAACGCCGAGTCAGTGTTTAACCTCCTGCCCTCACCCGCCTTATCGCCTGTTAATTTTAGCTGTCCTGCTTGCTGATCACCAAACGACTCTGAGCGATCTGACATACTGCTCAGGTGCACATCCGACGTGACAAAGTCAAGCCTTTCATGAATCTTGTGCCGGTCGTTTTCTGAAGCCATTCCCGACGGCCCTTCAATAGGTTCTTCGGCAACAGAAGTCCCGGCGCGGAGCTGAGGTTTAGGGTTGCGCCTGTCTATCTCTCCACTGCTAAAATTTGAAGGAACTGGCTCGTGCTGGACATGCACCAAGCCATGGGGAGAAGCGGATTGTATTGTCCTTTGGAGCTCCTCTCTTCTAGTCTGCCCAACCTCTTCTCTACTTGATGGCAAGCAATTTGAACTCCAATGCTCTCCTTGTTCTGCAGTATGGCCATCAGGGCCATTCGTTGACCTATCGCTGCCCATACAGTCTCCTTTCTCCTCGTCCGTTTCTGCTTCTGTTTGATGAGCTTGCGCGAGAGTAGCGTCCTGAAACATTGAACTCTGTTCAGCAGTCTGCTCTTGAGTCGATTGCGCTACTTGACGACTTCCCGTTTGAGCTGGTACCGCGGCCTGACTACTCGTATCACTGATGTGACTCCGATCCCGGTCTTGGCTTGGTGCTTCGCCCGACTGTGCAGGAGGGTGCTGGAAGTTGGGTCCGGTCGTCGTGCCCTCACGTTCTTTATCCGCCAGACTTGGGCTTGTGCAGTTCGATTCCAAGATGTCTGGTGCTCTTGCAGTGCCCGGGTGATGAGAGAGCGAGACGACCAAGGAGGCCAAAATCCTCTCTATGCTCTCTATTCGCTGCTGCTTTTCCTCCACCCGAGCGGAGAGAACCAACTCTGCAGGACTGGAGGGTAAAGATGGCCTAGGCGTACGTGCCACGGGAGTAAGGTTGCTTATAACCTGAGGCCGAGGGGCGGCTGCCGGTTGAAATCCTTCAGTACGCTGCTGCTGATATTGAGAAATGGGACCGTCGCTAGCAATGCAGACACCGTCGTCCTCGTCCACTTCTGGAACTTGGCTGCCTTTCTCGCTTTTTGTGACCTGGATGTGATTCCCGGCTCCGGTCAGATATACGCTACTTGCAGGCTCTGGTCTTCCTTCTAACCGCTCCTCAGGAATGGACAATGGGATCCCTGAGGCGCTGGAAGCGCCACGGTCAACGGCTGTTGGGCGATACCCAGTTAGGTCAGGCCTAGAGGTCAGCTCGGGGGAGAGTCGGAACGGCGACGGCGGGGCTGACGGAAGTTGCTCTATATCTAAGAAGATTGCGAGTGTCAGAATGCGAAACATCCATTCAAGACTATGAACTTTGGTGCCTACCCGGAGGTTGAAAAGGCTGGATCTCCACTCGGAGGCCACTCCCTTCCTGCCCTGGTGTTCTGCCGTCGTTGATCGTCAACCCCGCGTGCACCACCTTATTCTTTTCCCCGTCTACAGGGCCTGTGCCCTTTAACCTGAATGTTTCGAATCAAGTTAGGATAAGATGAGGAAGAGGTCCATACTGAGGAAATCGAACCGAGTGATTTCTCTTTATCTACAGATTAGTCGGCCGTACCTGTCCAGCCTGCTTCGTTCCCTATCTCTCAGCAGTCGAGATAAGCGCAGATGACTCTCTGGCAACTCCTCATCCGACGAGTCGCTGGCAGTAACAAGAAGAAAGCGGGAGGAATAGGGTTAAAGGGAAGGTTTGGCCCGCACGTGTTTGTGTGAGGGCAGGGCATCTCACCTATGCCATGCACTTGAGTTCTCCGGCTCCAGCCACAGTTTCCGCCGCTGCCGGCTCCGCGCACGCTATGAGCAGTTTTAAAGAGTGCTTAGGGTGCAGTTTTCTGCCAAAGGATATCAGAATGCCCTCCTACCATTGTGACGACCTTGGACAGTGGACTACTAGGCATGTCAGCTTTTAGCTTTCGCCACCAACCTAACTGTCTATGATCTAAGTCATCGCTGCTGTCGCTAAATGCCGACGAAGAAAGGGACAACGACGGAAAGACTTCATCCTTCGTCGCCGTCCGAGAACCTTGAAGATTTATGCGGGCGCAGTGCGGCGTTTCTGTGATAACGTCTAAAACGTCAGCCTCTGGGCCCTCTCTGACAATATCAGAAACGCCAGCATCCAGGCCTTCTACCTAGCCATTGGCATCAAACGTCTTAGGAGCGGAGTGACCAAGGAGAGAGCATTGGATGCACGAGAAACAGAGTTGAAAGCTGTGAGGGTACTGGCAAGGACCGAAAAAGCCCCTACAATAGCATGCACTAGGGAGGTAAACACAGCGGAGTAGAGCAAACCGAAGATTGAGAAAGCGGCAAATATTCACACATCTCGCAGGTTTGCGTCTATGGAACCAACTCCAAGGCCGCTGTCTTCCAAGTCGTAGAGCACGCCTCGAGGATACAGATCAGGCCATTCCTCCAGTCCAGAAGGCGCAGAGCCTGCGTGCTTCTTCGTCTTCCGCTTTTCAGGCTTCCCATAGCTCACCGAGTGTCTGGAAGAATCGTGACGGCGAAGATAGGCATCCAGCTCGGATCTGGGCGAGGGCTGATCGCTTCGCAGCCACGGCGACAGGTCATCTTGTAGCAGCGACGTCCAGGGGAGTGTCATAGACAAGCACGGAGGTGATAGGATGAAAAAGGCCAGCCAACTTTATCACAAAGATGGATTACTTATGCGACATGACTCGAAGAAACTCCCTTACCTCTAAGAGAAGCGTCAAAAGAGTTTGATGAGGCTTTCCAAGGTGACCATCCTTCCTGTCCCTGCGACCTGCCTTTGCGGTCGTGGGATGGTGGTGTGCCAGTCGTGGTAGAGGAAAGCGGTAAGTGCCTACTTCCTTCCGCCCCTCGGCCACGGAGATGAGAGCGGATGTGAGTGGGAAAGGGACTTGGAGAGCAGGAACTTTGTCGATTCATGTCCGCCTCCTCTAACTGGGAAACCTCCACTTTTGCTGGCCTCCCGTGACGCTCAGAACGATTACCACTTCTCATTGTGGAGGCAGAGGACGCCCCACTTGCGTCTGCCCTGCTCTCTTTTCCAGTACGAGGTGGTTCGGATAGAACCGTTCCGCTATGCGGTGGCTTATAGCTCTTGGCTAGGCTTGCTCTGGGTAGTGGACTTCTGCTTTGGCCACGTGTCATGCCTCGCGCGGGTGCCTCGCGTTGTTTTCCCTCTACGCCTGAGGCTCGTCGAGGACTGTAGTGACGCAAGCCCGCGGTCCAGGAAGTACCTGTCCTTCTATCCATCCTAAGGGACGCGGCCGATCTGGTTCTTCAGGGCCTTGCACCTGCCATATCCGGCCACTGCTGCTCATACAAGGTTGCTGGGTTCAGTGTGTTAGCGTTGGTATTAGCGGCGCCATTGACAGACGGTCCCAGAGCAAGCGAATATGTACTTTTTTCCATAACGTGGCAGCTCTGGGACTTAGTGGCCAGTGCACATACTGCGATGGTTCTCGCTCAAGCGTCTGGGGTACTCAAGGCCGCTACCTTCGCTCCCGCAGAGCAGGTTTCTCCTCGCAGACCCGGACTTGAACCCTTAGCTGGTCTTTCTTGCTTCTGATTGCTTTAGAGCCATGATGCAAGCAGCGGTCCGGCCTAGGCAGACAGAGGCGCCAAGCTTCCAACCAAATCTGCCATTTCACCACCGCAGACGCCAAGGCAGCCGAGCACCGAGCAGCAGTCCTGATCTTGATGATGAGGAGATATGACGATGGCGATGACAGAGGTGGCTCGGAGATCGGAACATCAGGAGAGGAAGAAGAAGAGAAGGCTCGATCTCTGGTCTCTCCGGACCAGCTGACCCTGACCCGGCAGCACCAGCAGAAAAACGCAATCTTGAAAAACCAACGCCCTCAATGTTCCGAAAATAATGCGAAACTGTACATTGGTCTTCCCAAAATAACAAGGGAACCTTTCTAACTTCCTCCAGTTCTATAGAGGTTACCCAAACTACCCACCTTTCATCAGTTAGACAGACCTCACAAAGAAAATAACATCATAGATCGCCATAACAAAGCGGTGTGGATCTTTGACTTGCAGATTCTACAGAGGTTGGCGACGAAAGCAGCAGCCACCACCAGCAGCAGCAGCAAGCAGGCAGGCAGAGAAGGACGTCACCCCATTGAAGGAAACCCTTCATCGTTAGAAGGAGGAGGTGCGGCTGCTGCTGTTGGGGAGAGGAGGGTGCTAGACGATGCTACGTTATCCTCGGGCGGCCGCTTAGCATTGATTAGTAGAAAGCAAGTTTATCGGCTTTAGAAGAGTTGCTGCTGGGCTTCTTCTCGAATAAGCCTATACTACGACTTCTAAATAGTTAGTACGTAGATAGCGAGTAGCGTCGTTTGTTCATTCTTATCATCATCTCAAGCTCAGGAGGGGTGGCTTAGGAACGACAGCAATAGTTGGTGCGACAACGACATAATAGTATTATGAGAATCCTCTTCTCGTCGAGCATCACCATCCCATCGACGAACGCTACAACAAGAAAAAAGGAGGTAATAGTCGGGAAAACAAGCAGCAGTCAGCGCCTTCCCTCCGCCTTCTGTTTGTTTGTTCTCACTATCAAAGAAAGGAGAAATAGCGACAAAGGTAACAACCAACGAGCTCTACGTACAGTATCTGACAGGAGGAAGGTAATAACTCCGTCGTCGTCCTGAAGCAAAGAAGGCTGCTGCGTCCCACGTTAGTCTTCTGTTCTACAAGCCGAACAGAAGCAGAAAATAGTAGAGGGCCGGCGCATCATCTTCTACTAGCTTTTTCCATCATCAAACTAAAGTTCTTTGGGCATGTTATTATGTAATATGAGAAGAGGACGCCGGCTGCCCCTCTTCCAGTTCACAAACCATAGGACCACCACCATGATGCTAGCCCAAGGAGAGTTGTCTCACCCTTCATACGCGGCATTTGCCCTGAATGATGTAGAAGAAGGCAGCAAGTAGTACGCAAGACGACTGTCGTCGCGCGGAAGGGACCCAAGTGGACACTTTGCATTGCAGGGACGACAACACAATTTGAGAGCCCGTCGTCGTAGTACATCCATCCAGTGATAGCAGATGACGCTGCAGCTGGTCATCCTCCGGATGTCGTAGCGACAAGCATACATTACGAAGCCAAAGAGAAGTTGAAACGTAATTGACTTTGACCGTTATTAGGAGTCGTCTACTAGTAGACGGAGCGTGGCCGGCCGCCACCATCAGGGACCATCATCAGTAACAATAATTGATGAATTCCTTCTTTCGACTTAGGACCCAAAAGAATGAAGCAGCAAACAAAAGCCCCAATAACACTTGGGCCAG
>FLMG01001811.1:8093-25838 GCA_900088475.1 Hyphochytrium catenoides
TGGCGATCTCTACAACAACAATGATCCGCGACCTTCTTCTTTCAAGAGACCCTGGGGGAGATCTGGATACTAGGGTGGATGGGCCATGGGGTACCAGGTGGGTAGGAGGGGTAGTTCACCAACATGAACGGTCAATCCTTCTGTAAAATTTCCGAGAGAGGTTTCGTTCGCCAGCACATTAGTTTCGGGCAGTATTTTGGTTTCGGATCGGGTTTGGGCCAGCAGATCAATTGGTACAGTCTGCTCTCTGACAGCTCGAAAGTAACAGATCTTTGATCGTGGTATTTGATAGGGGGGATACGTGGACTACTTTCTACGTACCGAAATTAGGGTGCTGCTATGTGTACTGCCTCGTTGTCCTTCCTTCTTCCTCCCTCCTTCCTCCCATTCGTCCCGCTCTTTCTCATCACAGTTCTCTCAGCTGTTCCCTCTCTCTCTCTCTCTCCCTTTCTCTCTCTCTCTCTCTCTCTCTCTCTGCCTCTTTCTTTCCCCCTATCCTCACTCCTCATTCGCTCTCTCTCTCTCTCACCCCTTCTCTCCTCTCTCTCCCATTCTCACTCTTTATTCTCACTCTCATCTCTTCACTCTACCGTTGGCCGTCTCTATTCAATGTCTGTCTCCCTTTCTCTCTCTCCCTCGTTTCTTCCTTCTCTTTCTTCCGTTGTCCCCTTAAAATCTCTCTCCTCATTTGCTCTCTCTCTCTCTCACTAACTGCTCCATGTCTTCTCCCTGTTCTCCCTGTTCGCTAAGCGAAGGATAGACCAGAGGGAAACGACCAAGAGGTGGAGATTTACCAGGAACCTGACTTGGTAAATGTACAAAAGGAAGCGTTGACAAGCAGAGAGACAGAGAGAGAGACAGAGCGAGAGACAGAGAGAAAGGGAGAAGTGAAAGAGACAGCGTGAAGGAGGAGAGAGAGAGAGAGACAAACCCAGATGATAAAGAGATGAAGAGTTACTGAAACAACCCTTTCTCCTTCACTCTTTCTTACTGATGTCTCCCTCCCTCTCTTGACCCTTTTGTCTCAAGCTCAAAAGGCAGAAAACCAGTATCTTGAGTCTCTCCGTCTCCCAAGTGCTCGTCACAAGAGGAAAAGACAGACTGAGAGACACACGTAAGAGACAAGAAGAAGAGACATCAAAAAGCAGATCACAAGGCGAAGCTTTCTATGGACAGCGGCAGTCTCTCCATTGTCAGCTAACCGAACACGTGGAGACCCAGCAAGGAAACAACAGAGAGACAATACGAGAGAGAGAGAGCTAGGAAGCATCAGGATAAGGAGAAGATTCAGCAGGAGTTGGATTTCTCTTCTCTCTCAACAGTCTGCGTCATGACTCAAGAAGCGAATACCGAGACAAGACCGTCTTCTCCGGTCATATCTCTTCCCTCTGTCAACGGGGAAAAGTCCATGTTCTCTCCTACACTCTCTCCCCCTCTAGAGTCTACGATCACCAGACGTCATAGCCAAGGAGAGAAAGGAGAACATGGAGAGAAGAGAGAGAGACATCCTCATCCCCATCATAATGTCCACTCCAGCATACAGCCCCACGAAGTCTCTTGCAGCTATCGGACGAGGAAGCTCCTCGGGCCTCGGTGTTATAGCGATCGACTCTGTCTGACCAGTGGCTTGTTCTTTATCTCTGGAGTGATCTCATTCTTCGTTGGACAAGATATCTCTGGCGTCCTTCAATGCTGTGCATCCATAGCCTCGACCGCTTTCCACAGAAGCAGAGAGACAACCTACCTTCCGATCGATGCAACCTTCTCCTCTCTCCTCATGTGCATCGCCATCTGGACGGCATGGAGAGCTCTCTTTCTCTTTCCTTTGATAGGGTATTTCCTTATCTTTGATGGTCTTCTCTGTGGATTTCTCATGGTCTATTGCGATCTTCCGGGGCATCCGCGCTATGACTACTGGCACGAAGTCTGGCATTATTCTTCAGCCATCGGAACCGGCGTGACCTCAATCTTTCTCTCTTATTACTTCCCGGACTTTGACCGGATTCTGTTGGAGCAGATAGCCGAGGTGTTAGCTATCGAGATGGAATGGGATATGGCGGGGTGGCTTAGTATGATCCTCTAACGGAGAGAGAAAGAGAGAGGGAGAGAGAGAAAGAGAGATCTATGCTGTTTCTTTTTTCCTCTCTCTCCCTTGTTCTATCCTCTTCTATTATCCGCTTTTGCCCCTCAGAGGACGTTCCTCGTCTGTTGTTTCTATAGCAGTATTCTCCTAGCCTCAGTGCTGCACAGGATGGTGCTGATGGACCTGTGCTGATGAGAGAGGGAGATCTGTAGGACTTTAGAACCTAGTACTTTATCGCAGCGTTATAGTTTGCTTACCTTCAACAAGATCTGGGAAGAGAAAAGTGGTACGGCAGACTGTGTTACTGCCTCTCTAAATGACAATACAATCTGCACGCGCGCTCTACTTTATCAATGCCTTATCGTCTTTTCCCTCTCTCTCTCTCTTTGAGGGTCTCTTCTTGCTCGTAGCTCCTTTCAAGGCAGTAGGGATGAGCTCTCTTTTGGCAGACTATAGGTTATTATTGCCTTCGTCCATTGCAATCAACAGCAGATAGCTAGTCAGCAGATCGCCAGTGATTGATCCAAGAGTCAGTGGTGCCATGAAGAGGTCCAGGCACCACAGTACAGAGATGAAGAAGAAGAGAGGAAAGTGATTGAAGATAGCAACTAAGAGTGCGAAAGAAAAAAAGAGAAGAAAAGACTATAATAAAAGTGAGACATATGAAGATGACACAAGAAATTTGAACTCGTGATGCTAAAAACAGCGAGAGCAATGAAGAGGTAAAGAGTCGATCACGCTCTTAGAGAATAAGACACAAGCGGAAAGCCTGTACAACGTATGTGAGAGAAATAGTCGTCTAGGAGAAATCAACTTAGAAGACCACGCGAGAGACAATCAGAGGAATGCAGAAAAGAGAAAGAAGTCAAAGCTGCGCTCTTCTTTTTTGAGACTATGTTCCCCGTTTCCATGTAGATTCTCTTCTCATGATAAGGTCTGAACATACCTTTTCAATCGTGTTACGCGTCCATTACTTGGTATATATATCTTACAAGCGTGCTATGGTACAATACCTTACAGTGCTCTCTTCATTGTCAAGAGCGTCGTGAATAAAGGAGCTGCTGTCCAAGCAGAGAATGCAATAGTATAGAGCGTCATGATCCAAGGAGCTGCCGTCCAAGCAGAGAATGCAGTAGTATAGACAGAGAAAGAGCGAGAACTGTGTTGCAAAAGGGCAATGGGCCCGATGCACAAAAGGAGGAACGGGGACAAGGCACCCCACAGATTAAAGAACCAAATAATAAACAAGCGCTGACCCGACCGCTGGACGATATTGACAGAACTCAAAGAGACTGTACAAGAGCGGTGAGGGTTAAAGAGACAAAGGAGAGAAAACGGTGAGAAGTGGGGAGCAATAACAGTAGAAGCGACAGCTCTGTGGCCATAATCAGGTGTGTGCCTCAGTGGCCGCTTCTTCGTCTAAAGAGATAGCTTCATTGTGTTCTTGACGTCGTCCGTCATGACGAAGCTGCCTGTTGATGACGACAGGCTCTCCACACTTCCAAACCCTGTTTCCTCCTCTATGTCGGGCGGTGATATTGACAGCGGACGGCCAACAACTAGGCTGTGTGAGTCCTCAGCCGCCTTCTGCTCTAACATGGCGCTTCTTGAGAGATTGAGAGAAGCGCTCATTCTGTCTGCCTGCAAATGCCAGTTGCTGCTGATAAAGAAGCCCGACGATGTCATGTGACCTCTAGGAGAAGGAACGCTAGGCTTGCTCCACACAGATTGAGGAGAGCATACAGCCTCCTTTGGAAGCGCTGGTTCTGGCAAAAGGGAAGTGTGAGACTGAGGAGTTCAAGCTATTCACATAACGTCAGGGCCAGGGAGCGAACAAGTCTTCACAAAGGAGAGTAACATGAGATAAGTCTTCCAACACGGTAGGCAAAATAGTAGAGATGAGAAGCCTATCAGTTCGAAACAGGTCACAGAGAGTGGAAATGTACCTTTCGGAGGCAGAACCACTTCCGCTATCCGCTGGCTGGTGTTCTCAGCATTCTCTCTACTGTTGTGCGTCGCTACTCGTCTCAGGTCGTTAAACTTGGAGAGACTGAGGTTCACCACCGACTCCAAAGGCTTCGTCAGTCTCATAGATTCTGAGACCGAGGAGAACCAACTTGGCAAGCTGAAGGCGGAAGTGCTGCTGGTACTTGGTAATCCTTCTCGCTCGCTCTCTACATCTGGTGCTGACGGTGGCTGGTATGTTCCCTCCGTGATCTGCGCGCCGGAGTCCGCCATGATGCTCTCCGGAGGAGAGTTGTCTACCCAGGAACCAGATGTTTCAGGTGACAATACATGGGAGGTTCCAGCGCTTCTTGTAAGAACTTCTTCCTTTTCCTCAGCTTGCAACGATGGTATGTTCAAGACTGCAACCCCATCTGCCTCGTTAGTATCCTCCTCCACTGCGTCTTCCAGAGCCAGCTCCGGGGTAGGACTAATAATGCCAGGAAAAGTCTCTCTCACAGGACTGGAGGTATCCATGGACGTTGAGCTCTCCTCCATAGATTGGGACGTATTCAGGAGGCCTTCCACATCTTTCTCAATAAGTTTTAGTTCAAGGAAGTCCTCAGAGGAAGCGATAAATTTCTGCAGTGCTTGGCGGAGTTCCAGGTCAGACTCGATCACCACAGACTTGGCTTTCTCCGTGTCCTAATCACAGGAGAGTAGTGCTATCAGATTGACGCGTACCGTCATGTCCCTTTGGCAGTTACTCGAAGGCACCAAGGGAAAAGTAAGAACGGACAGAATCAAACGAGAAAGGATAGAGGTCTGGTCTATGATATGATACCTTCAAGTGCAGGGAGGTCGGTACATCTGCCAGAACTAAATCTAGACGGAGCTGGTGCAGATGCTTCAGGCCCAAACCGTGTAGAAGAACCGCATCCACGTCACATGAGACACTCCATAGTTCTGGTGGCCGATGGCTAAGTAATGATGCCTGAGTGATAGAGCACCGAGACTGTACCCTATCTTTGCAAACGGAGGTATTTCCTCGACAATCACCGGCCGATGACTGACCGGAGGTTGTAGAAGCGCCAAAGAAGCCCTCAAGTTGCTTCTGAATATCCTGTGCTGTAACCAGCGTCACCACTACGGTCTTCTGTATGATTCCTTGCGGTCCTCCTCCCATATTCCTACCACACAGGTCTTTTAGAAAAGCAATGTCCAGGAGCTGGCTTTTCCGTAAAAGTTCCGCTATCAGAAGCCCTGTTACTCTAAAGTGCCGATCGGTCCATCTTTAGTGACCCTCACCTAGACCATCATCCACTAGATTGCTGCTCACGTTCGCGCCAGACCTAAAACGCCCACAACTTGACCTTGGCAAAGGTAATAGAGTATCTCCGTAAAAACTCTACCCCAGTCCAAACACTCCAATAGCAACACCACTAAAGAGTCCGTTACTATACGACACCAAGGGTTGAGCTCCCACTTGCTGAAGATTGCAGATTTCTCTCTCTGAATTTTGAAGCTTTGAAGCTTTGAATTGTGAAGCTCTGTTCAAAGCTTGAGACGAGCGAGGAACAGCATCGATTTCCTATTTCCGCAGGCGGAAGACACTGCGTTTTATAATGAATCGCGAAAGGCTTGGAAGGAAATTGGTTTCGGGCGAAAATAAAACTCGCTCCAACCACCCCAAAAACCACTTCCCTCTCCTCCTTTCCTTCCTCCTCCTCTTCCTCTCTGTCTCTGTCTCTTACTTGTACAACTTGGTATTCCTGTTTTTTCTCAGTGCAAATTTCTTGTTTCCTTGGTTCGCATCGTCAGAAGAGTTACAAGAGACCCTGTGAAGGAGGTGCGAGAGACAGAATAAGAGCGGAATAGGAGAGAGAAATGTGCGCGAGAGAGAACAGAAATGGGCTACAACTCCTGAGAAACTACAACATACAGGATAGGAACCCATCCCCCGCTGAGCTATTTCCGGAGTTGTAGCCCTCAGATGCCATACCTATGCTAAAGTCAAAGTCCGCTTAGATGTTGATTTACAGACAGTGAGCAACAGAGACTAGTGGTAACCCAACCAGCCGCACAACTACAACGCACATTGAAGGAATGTGGAAAAGGGAGGCTAACGGCCGATCGGTCGTCAGGCTTTTCTGAAGATTTCTGATTTATAATTGAGATTTGCAGCAGATTTCTGAAAATTCATTGCCAAATCTCTCTCAGCACCGATGAGACAGGTCGATATGAAACAGGGCCAGGGGATCTGGCGCATTTGTATATCTCCCTTAGCAGTTTCCTGGCCTAAGGGCTTCAAACAAGACAGATTATGGCTAGGAGGCTAACCAAGGAGCGCCTCCTGAGATATATCGATACTGTACAGGAGTGTCCTGTTGGCGCAGGCAGCTGAGGGTTGGCATCAGAAACACTCACTGGCCCTGAATCAGTCTTTAGAATCGAAGTAAACGAGCCTTTTCAACTCTTTTTGAAGTTTTAAGGCTCTTATCACGAGCTTTTCTTCCTAGTCACCGCTACCGCCATCTCTTCAGGCGGTCCATTGAGCTCTCCACTCTTGAACTTCTCCATTTGATGGCAAAGGAGCGCTTCATGATGCTTCTCTTCCGAGAGAGATGGGAGCGGTAGCCGAGAGAGCAAGGACTCGAATTGCTCGATGGTCTTCTCGTCTTCTTTGATGAAAGCACCAATGCGTCCTTCTTTGTTATATTTCTCCAAGAGCTCTCGCCTCTTCTGTTCCTCGCGAAGGCGCTCAACCTCCTCACGAAGCTCCAGATCATCTGGGAATAAAATAGATATGCGCGAAGAAGATTGTGGAGAGAGTAAAGAGGATATCAGCTATTGACATCGAGGAGAGAGAGAGGAAAAGTAAGAGAACGAGGACGAAAAGAGGGTAGAGAGGTAAGAGAAGCATGGAGTAGGAGAAAGAAGGAGGGGGAGAGAGAAAGTGAAGAGAGAAAGGACCAAAAAGAGAGAGAGAAAGAGAGAGAGAGAAGAAGAAGGGATGCAGGGGATAAGAGAAGACTGAAATCCAGGACAGGGAAACCCAGAAATAGGAGGAGAGAGCAAGAGAGAGAAAAGCAGGGAAAGAGAATGAAAAATCGAGAGCTAGCGAGGGAGAGTGAGAGCTAGCGAGGGAGAGTGACCGAAAGAGAGACAAAGAGAAGAAAGCGAAGAGAGAAGAGGAAAGAGAAAGAAGCTCTTCTACCTCCGACTTCCAGTTCAATGAGCTTCTCTCGGCACCAATCCAGCAACTTGTCCCTGAAGAGCTGGCGATAGAGTTTAAGGTTTGCTTCCTCTTTTTCTCGGCGATAGTGCAACTCTCGGGCTGCCCGCCTTTCAGAGTTTCTGATGATAGAGAACCGAAACGGAGTAAGAGAGAGAAAAAGCGAGGAGGAGACAGCAAAATAGGAGAGAGAGAGAGAGAGAGGGGAAAGAACAGAGAAGAGAAGAGTGTTAGAGAGAGAGAGAGAGGGAGGGACACGATGCAGGTTGATGGAAGAGGCGATGACTGAAGGCACTTCAGCACAAGGAGAAAGAGAAAGAAAGAGGGACAAAAAGAAGGCCAAAACAGAGAGAGCAAGCAGAAGTCCGAGGCCTCCTTTTAATTGAAAGAGACATAGAGAACACAGAGAGAGAGAGAGAGACGCACTTCTTTCTCCTGGCCAGCATCTTCTCCGTCTCATCGAAGAGCTTCCATATGACACTGAGTTTCTTGCTATAGGAGAGAGAGAGAGAAAAGGGAAGATAACCAGGTTGGTAGCTCTCTTCTCTGTTCATGAAAACAGCATGACCACGCCTTGGGCGACCGAGACAGAACGTGCCCTGGAATGAGAAAGGAAGAAAGAAGGAGGTCAAAAATGAGGTGCTCGCTGGACCGTCTCTCCTTCTCAAGAGGCATTCTTGAACGAAAGGTGGAGACAGAGAGAGAGATGGGGAGAGAGAAGAGAGAGGAGAAGGCGCAGAGAGAGAGAGAGAAAGGAATGACAGAGTAGGGAGAGAAGACAAAAAGAGAGAGACAGAGAGAGAGAAAGAAAGAGCGGGCTGGAGGTTTGATAACTGGGAAGAAAAGGAGAGGAGAGACATAGATGCAGAAGCGGCAATGTCTCATTTGCAAGAAAACTATGCTCAGACGTGGTCAAGGATGATCGCGATAGCAGATGTTAAGACCAGGAAGAGACATTCAGCTACGGAGAGCCAATGAGAGAGAAGAGCGAGAACGAGAGAGAGAGAGGACGAGAGAGAGAAAGAAAGAGAGAGAGACACAGAGAGAGAGAGTGAGAGAGAGTCCTCGGTTGGTCTCCGACCTCGTAAGTAAAGTCAGACTCGGGAACATGGAACTTTGCCTCTTCTTCGAGAGAGGCATTCTCCTGCTCTCTCTGTCTCTCCTGTTGATGTGTTTCTCCTTCTTCTTCTTCTCCTACATCTCCTGTCTCTATTTCGTCCTCTCTCTTCTCCTCCCTCTCTTCTTTCTCTCGTGTCTCTCTTTGCTTTCTCTCTTGTCTCTTTGCGGTTCCACTCCGCTCAGAAGCCTTGACATTTCCATAGTAGAAAACTCCTCGGCCATGGAACAAGTCATCAGAGAACCAGCCAGAGTAGACTTCACCATCTTTAAAGTATTGACGACCTCTGGAGAGAGAGAGAGAGAATAATGGGGAAGAGAGAGAGAGACACGCAAAGAGAGAGAGAGAGAGAGAATGAAGAGGTATCGTCAACTGCTGCTAAAAGCTCTTGCCGCGAGGCTGCCAATCTATGTCCTAGTAGTTTTCCTCTGTGTCCCCGTCTCCTTCTCTCTCCCCATCTTCTCTCATTCACTCTCTTCTCCTCTCTCACGCTTTCTCCTCTGTCGTTTTGTCACATTGTCTTTCACTCTTCCTCATCTTACTGTTCTCACTTTCTCTCCGTTCCCTCTTTCTCTCTTCTCTCTCTCTCGGTCTCTTTGTTCCTCCTTCTCTATGCGCGCGTTAGCTTCAATATCTACTGTACCTTTGTCTCTCTCTCCCTCTTCCTCTCTCCCCCTCCCTCTCTCTCGCTCTTTCTCTCTCTCTCTCTCGCTCCCCCGCCTTCTCTCTCTCTCTCTCTCTCTCTCTCTCTCTCCCCGTCTCTCTGGCTCTCTCACTCTCAGAGTCTTTAATCCAGCATCACTTGTCGTGTTAAGTGAGATTTCTCGTCTTCCATGAGCCCTTTCTCTTTTTCAGACTCTCACCTTCCCTCTTTCCTGCCTCCAGAGAAATGTCCAATGTACTTATAACCATCACCTGGGGCAGATTCCTTTCCTTCGTAAAGTGAGAGTGAGAGAGGGAGAGAGCGAGAGAGAAAAGGAAAGAGAGACGGGCGGGGTGGTGAGAGAGGGAATAACGTAAAAGAGGAGAGACGCCTGGCAAACTGTCTTGCCTCGAAGACAACTAAGAAGAAGAGTAGCAACGAGAAAAATGGAGGACATGCAGCAGAGAGAAAAAAAAAGGAAAGAGAGAGGGAGAGAGAGTGAGAGAGAGAGAGGGAGAGATGGGGGGAGGAGAGAGCTCACCGTATCCCTCAATGGCTCCTCCTTCGAAGCTCCCTTCCAGCACTCGCCCTGTCGGTCTCTCTTCTCTCCCTCTCTTCAACTCTCCCTCCAGAAACTCTCCCTCTTGCACGGTTCCGGAGGAAGAAACATAACGCCCTCTCCCCGTGATTCGCCCGTCTCTCACGTCTCCCTCGTATCTGGACAGGCAGAAGAGAGAGAGAGAGAGAGAGATAAAGAGAGGCAAAGTTTGTGAGAGACAGAGAGGTAGAGATAGATACAGAGACAAGGGAGTGAGGAGAGAGAGAGAGAGAAAGAGAGAGAGAGAGAGAGAAAGAGCTAAAGGAAGGAGGTTCTTAACGTGAGTATACCGAAACCCTGTGCCTGAAAGGTAAGAAGAAAGAGGGAGAGAGAAAGAGAGAGACAGAAAGAGGGAGTAACGGGCCAAACGAGAGAGAGCGGAATGGAAAGGTGAACTAGATCAAGATGTAGAGAGAGAGAGATGCAAAAGAGATTCCTAGCTAGGGAAGAGATGCAGACAGAAAGAAAATGGCTTTTGAGGCAGAGATCTAGAGACAATGAGGAGGAGGGAAAGGTGAGCCAAAGAGAAGCGAAAGAGACACAGAGAGAGAGAGAGAGAGAGACAAAGAGAGAGAGAAAAAAGAGAGAGGAGAGGGAAAAAGAGAGAAGGCAGACGATGAGAGAGATAGAAGATTTCAGGATAGCCAGAGAACAATAAGTTCTAAGATTTATTGGTACTGACGTTGCCCCGTCCGCGAAGGTTATCTTGGCCTCTCCGTTTTCTGCGCCATCTGAATAGGGAGAGAGAGGGAGAGAACGATTGTTCCATTTGCTGGGGAGGAGAGAGAGACGAAGAGGAGTTCCCTTGAGTTTCCCATGAGAGAAATGTCTTCTCTGAGGTATGAAGGGTCCCTCATACAGATCTCCATTGGCAAAGATAAAGCGAGAATGGGAAGGCACTGCGGAGCTCGATGGGAGAGAGAGAGAAGGAGAGAGAGAAGAGGGAGAGATTGGGCTGTGTCTTCTTCCCATTCTGAACTCTCCTTCATAGATTCCCTGAGGAGGTGGAAGATGTGCCAGAAAAGAGAGCAGGTTAGCAACACGGAGCTAAGGAGAGAGCTGCGTGAGATGGATATTCTGAAGGAGAGAAAAGGAAAAAAAGAGAGAGAAGGAGAGAAAGAGAGACAAAAAGAAGAAAGCTAAGCAGGAGAGAGCATGAGAGAGATAGAAAGAGCAAAAAGATGCAAAAAGTGCAAGAAAGCTGACCGAACGAAATCATCAAGCAAGAGATATAAGAGACGAGAGAGACGGAAGAATAGAGAGAGTAGGAGAGAAAGACATGGAAACGGCAAAGGCTAAGACAGATCGAGAGAGAGAACGAGAGAAAGAGAGGAAGAATAAGAAGTGCACGTTGAAAGAGAGGATTGATGGCCATAGAGAAGGAATAGCGAGAGAGAGACGGAACGAAAGAGAGAGAGAAAGAGAGAGAGAAAGAGAGAGAGAAAGAGAGAGAGAAAGGAGAAAAAATGCAAAGACGAGATCCTCTTCCTACCCCTTCGCAATATTCGGTGGCTCTTCCCTCTTTCTCTCTGTACTTCCAGGGCCCCTTATAAAGAAAGGGAAAGGAAGAAGGCATGGAGAAAGTTTTCTCATCAACATCAAGCGCCTGGCTGAGGAGAGAGAGAGAAGACATAAACTCTCCCTTCCCGTGCCGCCAGCGCTCCACACGAAGTAGCTTCATGTTCACCTGCCGGGAAGAGGGGAGAGGAGTTAAAATAATGTCTGTCTCTCCCTCTTCCCGTCTCTGGGTTGTCTCTCCCTCCCTTCCTCTCTCTCTCTTTCTCTCTCGCTTCTTCGCTTCTCCCCATCTTTCCCCCATCCTTCTCCGTCTGTCAGTCTTCTTCTCTCTTCCTTCTCTCAGTTTCTTTCATGAGCCTGTGCCCATTCTCTCTCGGGCGAGCCCCACAATCCTACTGTTCCTTCTCTTTCCCTCTCACCATTTTTCTCTCTAAACCTTCTCTCTCTCTCTTTGTCTCCCTCTCTGTCTCTCTCCCTGTCTCTGTCTCTCTTTGTGTCTCTCTGTCTCTTTCTATCTCTCCCCCTCTTTCCCGTCTCTCTCTCTGTCTTATCTACCTCCAGACCCTGGGCCTCGGGCTCCAAGTCCTCAAAGGTAACCGTGGGCTCAGGCCTTGTGAGGGCGAGACGGACGTCTTTCCAGTGTGATCGTGTCAGGAGCTAGGAAAAAGAGAGAGAGAGAGAGAGAGAGAGAGAGAGAAAGAGAGAGCGAATGAGAGAGAGAGGGAGGGAGAGAGGGAGATTGAGAAAAAGAGAGAATGAGCAGGGAGTCACAATGTGAGAGCGAGAGAAGAAGAGGAAGGAAGAGTAAGAGATGAGAAACTACGACCGCTAAAGAGCCTTGTCCATTAGTATTTTGTACTCTCTCTCTCTGTCTTCTTATTCTCCTCTAGCTCTCCTCTTAGCTCTCCCCTTATCTGCTTTCGTTCCCTCTCCGTCTATCTTTCGACCTCTTTCTCTTTCTCTCCCTCTCTGTCTGTCTGTCTGTCTGTCTGTCCCTCGTTCTCTCTCTCTTTTCTCTCTTGTTTTTGTCGCCTTACCAGCTCCGCAATTCTCTTTCCCAGAGGTCCTGGAAGAGAAATTTGATAGTCCAACAACTCCGATAGAAGACCCTGAGAAGACGAATCGTTTAGCTAGACTGAGGCTTCACTTGCAAGAGAGAGAGAGATTGCAAGAAAGAGAGAGAAAAAAAGAGAGCAATAAAGCAAGATATATCTGAGAGACAGATAGAGAGAACGAGAAACAGAAAGAGAGAGAAAAAGAGAGGGAGAGAGAGAGGGGACGAGGAAGAGGAAATCAGAGACAAAAAAAGAGAGAGATGGAGATGGAGAGCCACGGAGGAGAGGAGAAGGTGTACAAGTGAGGGAGAACATTGGAAGAGAAGAGAGAGAGAGAGAGAGAGAGAGAGAGAGAGAGAGAGAGAGAGAGAGCGCCTAGCCTTAACAGGAAGAGAGAGAAACTAGGAGAGAGATCGGGATGAGAAGAAGGAGTTGAATAGCTCTACCTCATGCTTCTGGCCTCGTAACTTCCTATCTTCAACTCGAAATGGGTCCTCCTGCAAACCAGGAGAGAGAAAGGGGAGAGAAGAGAGAGAGAGAGATACGTAGATAGATAGATAGAGAGAAAGCGAATCAGAGAGAGAGGGGGAGATGTAGAGACAAGGAGAGTGAGAGAGACACACCTAAAGAAGAAACGTAGAAAGAAAGTGAGAGACAGAGAGAGAGAGAGAAGGTATTGAGAGGGGAGAACAGAAGGGGAGAGGTAATAGGAACAAGTGAGAGAGAGAGAGAGCGTAGGATAGGTAAGACGTCATTGGAGGAAAGAGAGAGAGAGAAAGAGAGAGAGAGAAAAATAGAGAGAGAAAGATGGAGAGAAGAAAAGAGGGAGAAACAGAGAGAGAAACAGAGAGAGAGAGAGAAGGAGAGAGAGAGAGACTGAGAGAGAGAGATTAGAGTATATACGGGTGGAGAGATGGTCGCACCTCGTTTTCAATGAGTGTGAAGAGAATGGGCTCGAGGTGAAACTGCCGCATCATCTTCTTGACCTTCCTTCTCACGCCCTGGAGAGTCTCTTCCATCTAGAAAACAGGATAGGTTAGACCCCCAACCAGTAGAAGGAGAGAGAGAGAAAAAAAAAGGGAGAGTGAGAAAGAGAGAGTGAGAAAGAGAGAGAGAGAGAGACCACAACGGAAAAGGGAGAAGAGAGTAGGAGAGAGAAGAAAGAGTAGGACATTAAAAGAGGAATGGAGAGAGAAGGAGGTCCATGGAAAGCCGGTAGTGAAAGTGATGGAGAGAGACAAGAGAGAGAAAAAGTGCAGCAAGAGAGAAAGAGAGAGAGAGACAGTGAAGAAAAACATACACTCGCGATCTTTTCATTAAGACTTTGGATGGCAAAGTTCTGAGACAGAACAGCCTCTCGGCGCTGCGGACCATCCTGAAAGAGAGAGGACATTTTCAGAGAGAGAGAGAGAGAGAGAGAGAGAGAGAAAAGACAGAAAGGCTCGAATGGGTGGTTGAAGGAACCATTAAGGGCTATGGCGAGCAGAGAGGAGAGAGAGAAACGAGAGCAAGTCGTCCAAGAAAGAGGATCTTCTCCTCCTTCCTCTTTTCTTTTCTCTGGTTTTCATTGTGCTACGGCTCTCGTCCTTCTCTCTTTCCCTTTTCTCTCTAGCTTTCGTACGTTTGAGCCTTTATCAGTATCTCTCCTCTTCCCCCTATCTCTTTCCTCCGCTTCCTCTCGCGCTCTCAATCTCTCCTTTCCCTCACTCCACCACAATCTTTGTCTCTCTCTCTGTGTCTCTCTTCCCCTTCTCTGTCTCGCCTCCCAACTCTCTCTCTCTTTTTTCTCTCCCTGTGTCTCTGTCCCTTTCTCCGCCTCTGTCTCTCTCTCTCTTTCCTCTCTCTCTCTCTCTCTCTCTCTATTCTCTGTCTTCCCCTCTCTTCTCTCGCCCTGTCTCCTCTTTCTCTTTCATTTACCGGGATTTTCTGGATTCTATTTTGGATGGACTTGATGTTCATCTTCAAAGATGTAATCTCACGGTCTATCTCCTCCTCTCTCTCCTAAGAAGGGACGAAACGTTTTTTAACTGAGGGAAGTACAGAAGCCAGGAGAGAAAGAGAACGAAAGAAAGAGAGAGCGAGAGAGAGAAAGAGAGTGAAAAGAGAGAGAGAGAGAGAGAAAAAGCAGAAAGAGAGAAAAAGAGAAAGAGGGAGACAGAGAGAGCACAGAAAGTGCGAGAGAGAGGAGGAATTGGAAAGAGAAAGAGATGTATATACACATATCTATATATATCTATAGAGAGAGAGAGAGGAAAAGAGAGGAAGCGCGCGCGCGAGAGAGAAGGAGAGATAAGGAAAGAGCGAGATAGTGAAATGTAGAATAGAAGGAAATAAAGATATTTACTCAGTTGTCCAAGAACTAGCTAGGTGAAAGAAGGGCGAGAGAGAAAGAAAGCGCAAGAGAGAAAGAGAGAGAAGAAAGAGAATAAGAGTAATGGGGAAAAGGGAGAAAAAGGAAATCATAGAGAGAGAAAGAGAAGAATAGAGGGCGAGGGAGACAGAGCAACGAGAGAAAGACAAAGAAAGACCTAAAGGAGATGGAAACAGGGAGAGGCAGGGAGATAGAGAGGGGAGAAGCGAGAGAGAGAGAGAGAAAGGGAGAGAGAGAGAGAGAAAGATAGAGAGAGAGAGAGAGAGAGAAAGAGAAAAAGAAAAAGAGAGAGAGAGAGAGAGAGAGAGAGAGAGAGAGAAAACTACGAGGACAGCCATACCACAGCGGCTCCGAGCGGCTCGTATTCGGAGCGAAAGCTGTACAGAAGAAACTTCCTGACGTCGTCTTCAGTGCACTGCAGAGAGAGAGAAGAGACAAGGAGAGAGAAGAGTCAAAAAGAGAGAGAGAGAGAGAGAGAGAAAGAGAGCGCATAAGAGAAAAAAGGAAGGAAGGGAAAGACAGAGAAAAAGAAGTGTCGAGAGAGCGGGAGAATATCATAGAGAGATAGATGGAGAGGAACAGGGAAGACTAGGGCGAAGAGAGAGAGAGAGAGAGACAGCGAGACGGAGAAGAGAGTGAGAGAGAGACGGTATAGGCACAGTCAGGAGAGAGAGAGCATAACAAGGCGCAGAGGAATGAGCAGTCAGGGAGCGGAGACCAAGAAAAGGAAGACAGAAAAAAAAGAGAGAGAGAGCGAGAGAGAGAGAGAGGAAAGTTAGTGACAGACCTTGGATGGCACATTTCTCAGTACGAGCACTGTCTCTCCCGAGTAATAAGGCTCCACTTTATCGTCCACCGCTTCAGTGTTGGAAACATTAGAAGAGAAGAGAGGGGAACAAGAGAGAGAGAGAGAGAGAGAGAGACAGAGTCAGAGAGAGAGAGAGAGAGAGAGACAGAGCGAGAAAGAGCGAGAGAGAGAGAGAGAGAGAGAGAGAAGAAGAAGAAGAAGAGCACAGCGGGAGAGAGACACAGAGATGGAAGGTTGACAAGAGGCCCATGTGAAGAAAAACGTGGGAGTGGAGAGAACCAGAAAGCCAATCGATGTCCACGTGAGATAGGAAAAAGATTTGAAGAGCAGGAGAAAAAGGGAAGAAATAAAGAGCGGGAAAGAGGACCGAAAGGGATTGAGAAAAATGAAGAAGAGAGAGTGTACGTGTAGACAAAGAGAAAGTGAGAGAAAGAGAGAGAAGAGAAAGAGAGAGAGAGAGAGAGAGAGAAGAGAGAGAATAAGAGAGAGAAAGAAAGACGGAGAGAGAGAAAATGAGAGTATTAGAGAGACAGTATTAGAGAGAGAGAGAGAGAGAAAGAGAGAGAGAGATTAGAACGATAGAGAGAAAGGAAGCCAGATAACGATCCACAAATATAATAGAGGAAAGAGAAGTAAAGGAGAGAGAGAGTAGCCTCTCGCGCCCACCAAGCTCTCTGTCCTGTCCGGTGATGAGATATTCCCAAATCTCTCCTTTCTTGCTCGGCCGACACTTTGTCTTCCAGTCCCGAGGCCAGATGATATCTATAGCAGAGAGAGAGAGAGAGGCGAGAGAGAGAGAGCGAGCGAGCGAGAGAGAGAGACAGAGCGAGAGAAGAAAGAAAGAGACAGAGATTAGAGAAAAAGAGGGAGAGAGTGGTGGAGGGAGGAGGAGAGAGGGAGAAAGAGAGATAAAGTAGCAAAGTTAGAAAGAAAGGTGTGGCAGGTGTGAAAAGGGAAAAACAAGAGAGAGAGAGGGAACCATAGAAGAGGAAGGCAAGTGACATAGAGAAGGAGAGAGAACAGCAAAGAGAGACGGACAGGAGAGGGAAAGAGAGATAGGGACGAGAGGGAGAGAGAGAGAGAGAGAGAGAAGGGGATAAACAATGAGGAAAGGGTGGCACCAATATTATTAAGAAGTGAGGACAGAAAGATAGAATATAGAAGATAGAAAATTGAACTCAGTAGCTCAGAAAAGGAGAGAGAAAGAGCAGCGTAGTTGTGGATAGGACCTAAGGGATAGAGAGAGAGAAGGACAGAGAAAGGAAGAAAGAGAGAGAGAGAGAGAGAGAGAGATCCCTCTTACTATCAAACTGGTCCCGCATATAGATTGCCCGGCAGTTGAACTCATTGTTGATATACTTCCTGAAGAGGCAAAGAGAGAGTGAGAGCACATTAGAGAGAGAGAGACTCAGGCCACAGAAAAACATTGAGAGAGAGAGGGAGAGAGAGAAAAGAGAAAGAGAGAGAATTACTCAGGAAAGAGAGAGAAGATAGTGGGACCAAGAGGGAGAGACGTTAAGACAGCAAAGGGAGAGGAGGCACAGTTAGGGCTAATGTGAGCGAGACACGCTGAAGAGAGAAAAAGAGACGAAGACAAGTTTGGAGAGGCTCGTCCGGTAGATGTAGAGAGTATATAGAGGGGAGAAGGCACATGACAAGAGAGAGAGAGAGGGAGAGAGAGAGAAGAGAGAGAGAGAGAGAGAGAGAGAGCAGAGAGCAGAGAGAAGCGATCTTACGGCGTGAGAAGGGCTCTTCTAAGCGTTCTAAACGCGGGAGGACGACCCAGCTTCCTCTCTTCCGGATCATCGTACGCTAAAGTGATTAGCGCATTGTCCTTACGGCTGCCCATTCTCTCTCTTTCTCTCTCTGTCTCTCTGTCTGTCTGGCTCTCTCTCTCTCTCTTTCCTCTATCGCTTCGCCATCTCTCTCTCCTCCCGCGTCTGTTGCTCCACTCTTTTGTCTTCTTCTTCGGCTAGATCGACAGCGAGCTTTCTATGCTTAGGGAGAGAGCACCGGGGTCAGGACAGAACGCAGCACTGCCCCGGTCGCCAATGAGGAGAGGGGACGATAAGTTGAGTCATCTTTTCTCGCTTTCTTCTCTCTCTCTCTTCTTCTCTCTCTCCTTTCTCTCTCACTCTTTGTCTCTCACTCTCTTTGTTTCTCCCTCTCTGTCTCTGATTCTGTCTCTCTTCGCCTCTCTCTTCTTATCGGTCTCATCAGTTGTGCGCTCTTGCAAGTTGTATCATTGAGGTACGGAGGGCTTTGGAGCGAGAAACAGAGGGCGATAGAGAGGGCGATAGAGAGGTAGAAGAGAGGAATAGAGGAGAGATGAATAGAGGAGAGGGGGAGAGAGAGAGAGAGAGAGAGAGAGAG
>FLMG01001811.1:25862-47426 GCA_900088475.1 Hyphochytrium catenoides
CGAGCGAGAGAGAGAGAGAGAGAGGAGAGAGAGAGAGAGAGCCCGCGCGTGAGAGAGACAAAGGGACAGAGGCCAAAAGGTTGATGATAGCTATGAAAGACAAAATTGAATAACGCCCAAAACTGATAACCAGTCTTTTATTGTAATTAGTAATCAGATGCCTGCAGATTGTGAAGTGTCATTTTTGTGGTGCAACTTCTGAAGCTTTTTCTTCGTCTGTCTGGAGATCTCCGTCATCGACTGTCTGGGGACCTTTGGAAGAGGTGAAGCTTGGCTTTAGAGCCTGCATCAGATGCCAAAAGCAGTCAAACGTAGCGTGATAGGACCTCAAAGTTTATTGAATAGTCAGGAGCAATAGGCCGACAGACAGGCCTGCTTTTAACCCTAAGGTCAGATAGGGATTGGGGGAAGGGCAACATGTTTCGCTTCTCTTGAAGTCTCGGCTTCCTCATCATAAAATGACCCTTCTCCCGACATATAAGGACTCGTCACGTATCATCTCAACTAGACATGTGCATTGGCGCTGCTAGAGCAGCTCCCTCTAATGCTTTGACCTGTCTCTACTTCCCCCTCTTACGAAGGATGCAGGTCGTCTTCTGTTCATGGCTTACTCTCCAACTGTGCGGCTTCCTTAGTCCTTTTCTACATAGCTGATAACATGCAGCACCTCGGGCCAGCAGGTTCCGATGTAGAGCAACTGGGAAACTATAGAGATGAGCTCTGCAATCGCCTCGTGACGGCTGGTAAGCAGGTTGAAAGGGTTGAACCAGCGGCCGTTGACAGCTTCAAATAGATACAGAACTGTATAGGGAACATAGTTAATGAAGGGTCATTCCACTCTCGGAGCGCTGTCAGGCAGCGAAGAGACTGGGCAAGCTCTCAAGAGGAAAAAAGAAGCACCGAAAAATTGCGCAGATAGAGTGCTTCGGTGGCAAGGCAGGAAAGCAGGGTAGTCACGCCTATCGAACTGTCAGAAAGACAAGGGCTATGGCATAGAGACCTCCAGAGGAAACGACGCACTCTTCGCCGCCAAGGAAACATAATAGAAGTAAGAGGATGATAAGGAAAGCGAAGGAAAGGACAAGAGAAGGAGCTGGGGCATGGTAAGAGCATACAGATCACTGAGGAGATTATTCCCGTCCGGATAAGGTAGCGCCCCAGCGTGACCCAGTGCCTGCACCGAGAGCATTATCATCGCGGTTAGAGGCCAAACAAACGACAGTCTCGAAGGACTCAGGCAAACAAAGCACTAGGACATTGTTCCAGAGAATGCATACAGACGGACGGATATAGGAATTAGAGAGAGAAACCGCGAGAAAGAGAGAGGGAGAAAGAGGTTAAGGCAGAAGAAGAAGGAGGTGTATGTCCTGTTAAAGAGGATGGAGAAGGAGAAAAGCCAGCCCTTGCGGAGTGAAAAGAGATATATGAAAAGCCATATTGCAGAGCGCTCACCATCAATGAAAAATCAAATGGAATGAGCCAAGAGGTTCCAAGCGAGCGAGAGTGAGAGAGGATAGCGCGCAGGAGATAGCTCTTACAGGTGATTAAGCTTGAGACAGATTGTGTTCCCCAGGTCAGCACAAGTGATCCTCAGATGTCCCTTCTGCTCCACCACGTCCGAACGCACACTTTGCATGCCAGAGATGGAAATCCAGGCCATGATAAAGAAGACCGTGGAGAAGAAAATGTGCGCATCGTGGTAGTTCTTCATATCAAAGACCGCTAGCCCCATGAGAGTAACGCTAGCGAGAGGAGTGGCCACTGCGACAATCAGTCGAGCTTTCTATAGCAAGGAGAAGAGAGAGGGGAGAGAAAGCAGTGGAAAGTGAGGGCAGACAGCGATGTCAGAGTGGACTCTTTCCTCCTGATGAGGAAAGGAGGAGAGACACCTGCGACAGACAAGGGCGTAGGTGTGCTCAGAGAGAGAGGCATGCTAAGAAGCAACGACAAGAGGGCTGAGGCCAATAAGATCTAGAGGAAAAGAGGATGTGGAGCTTGGTAGGAGAGCGTCATACCTTCCGCGTCTTGGGAGCGGCAGCCATTCTAGTTCCGAACTGAGACATGAAGATTCCAGTCCCTCCTATACAGAGAGCGGTCAAGATCATTCCGATCTGAAAGACGTAGCCCTCAGGAAAGTGCTGGGCGGCGTAGGAGAGCGTTGGATAGTGTGTTGAACAGTCAAAGCGCATAGTGCAGGTGAGAAAAGTCAGAGCGGCGAAGGTAGTGAGACCAATGATGGGAACTAAGAGAGGAATGACGGCCATCCCCAGGCCATAACAGCTTCGGCGCTGTACGGTGCGCTCTCCGGAGCCTGACGAGAGAGAGAGAGAGAGAGAGAGAGAGAGAGAGAGAGAGAGAGAGAGAGAGAGAGAGAGAAAGAAAGAGAGAGAGAGAGAGAGAGAAAAGGAGAGATACAGAGTCATTGTCGAGAGGCCACTCGGCAGAGAACACGGATAGAGCATTGCGGCGGCAGCGCAGGTCAACGAGACGAAGAGAGTGGGTATGATTCGGATCGCGATAACAAGGGCTTAAAAGTAAGCATGGCAGGCTACGGATGACCCATTGGCAGATAGGAGAGAGAAGAGAAGAAGAGGTCAAGATCGAGCACTGAGAAAGAACACATACGGAGAGGTTGAGAAGAGGAACAGTCCTGGACGTGCAGGAGGTAGACAGAGAAGAGCTTATCAAGCCCTGAAAACACAGGTGTTCAGTCTCATCCTTACGCTGATAAAGCGGCATAACGTCCGTGTGACCATAGGCTTCGCTTCCAGAGTAATAGCGAGAGCTGAGCTTCATGTCAAGCATGAATAGCCGTCAACAAGGGATCCTGGACTGTGCCAATCTTCCGCCGTAAGCAGAGTAGCTCCTCCTACAGCGGCGCTGAAACCTCACTACCACGAGCTTACTATCTTACGGCCCTACCCATTACTCCTTCCTTCTGAAGTGCCAAGCAATCAGTCGAGCTCTGCAGCCTTCCACATCCCTAAGCCCTAAGCCCTGCGCGAAGGCTGATGGGACAGTGTTCACAGGGCTGAAGGTGCCGTTGGACAGTTGCCGATGAGGTGAAGGTCCACAGGGCAATAATCTCTAATAAAATAACCGTGCACTGGACCGCAAGACACGACAGAAAATGTGCCTAAACGGACAGAACACTCCCGAAAGTGCCACCGAAACACCCTAGGATAGACGTATAAAGCCTTCTTTCACCTTATAGGATTGATAGAGGCCTTCACTAAATTAACTACCCTTTCCGGATATATAGGTTTACTTTGGTGTGGTCCCAATATAGTCGTATTACCATCATGTAAGCTAAGGTTCAACTGCAAAGGAACTCGAAGAATCAGACAAGTAGGACCGAAAATAGCTTAAATTCGTAAGATGGAGTTTTAGGGTCGTGAATGAATGGCGTGGTATAACAAGCGACCCTCCTTAATTCGACCGTCAGAGTTAATTTCGGTCATCTGAAGATTCTGATCTGCGATGATTTCTGCCGCTTGCAGAAATTTGTCCAGATGAAGCTCCAGAATTCAGATTCGACATCGGTTCAGATGACTAGCGGCGCGGCTCTACGGGATGCAATCTGTTGATGGAGATGCTGCTTGAGGCACTTGTATGGTGATGCCGGTGTCCTGTGGGATACTGCTGCCTTTATCCCTGGGAGAGGGTTTTGACGGTCTTCTCAAACCTCTTCTAACTCTGGCCATAGCCACGATTATCGTCGCGTTCATCTTTCATCACATCACGCAGAACAGGTTCGGTGCTGCCCGGATGCATGAGAGAGCAGATTCTCCTCAGAGTCAAAGCAGAAAGAGTGGACTGTCTATGGCAATGGATAGCGTAAAGGAAAGCATAGCCCTTCTACGCAAGTACACGGCTGGTCAAGCACCTCGCGAAGCCTGGGAAGGGCTAAAATCGGCCCTAGCTTTGGCCGCAGCCGAGAAGGTAAGCAGAGTGCAAGCAGAAAGCTAGCCTTTCTCTACTTTTGAAGTCGCTTCTCTCTCGCACTCGTATGTGTCTTTTCTACGTCTCCGTTTCTTCCGTTCTGTCATCTGTCATCTGCTTTTTCTCGTTCTCTCTCTCTCTCTCGCTGTCTTGCTCTGTCTTACTCTTCTTTCTATCATCCTGGTCTTCGAGTATGTCTCTCTTTTCCTCCCTTCAATGCCGTCGTTTCTCTCCTTCTTCCTCACCCACAGAGATGACTCTCTCTCTCTCTCTCTTCTCCTTCTCTCTGTCTCCTTTGTCCTTTTACTGATCTCACTTAGACGTCTCACTGTTATCTTTGCAGGTTCTGGAAGACATCTCAGAGGATGAGCTCTCGCAGATTCTGTCTCACTGCCGAGCCGAGTTGATTCTTCTCAGACCACGAACCTGTTCCCTCGTCCTCGAGAGTTTGCGCTGTCTCTCTCCTGAATGTAGGGAGGTGAGTGTTCAGACCACTCAAGTAGGGAATGAGAGAGAGAGAGAGAGTGGAAAGGAGGGAGAGAGAGAGCTGTTATGGCAAGGAAACGAAAGAGATAACGGAACAGGGAATGGGGAAAGATAGGTAAACAGTAGGAGAAATGGAGCAGATAGACAAAGCCAGCGACAGGCGAAGGGAGAGCGAAAAAGACAGAGAGAGAGAGAGAGAAAAAGGAAAGAGAGAAAGAGGGGGAGAGAGAGAGAGCCAGGGAGCGAGAGAGAAGGAGCAGACGGATTTAAGGACAACGGATGGGATGAGAGTGCTAACCTGCTCTCACCTCTCCTTCACACTAGCGGCCAAGTTTCTATGAGACCAAGCTTCTCCATAAGCTCTGCTCTGTCATCCGCGATGAATCCTCTCCCCTGAGCGTTAGAAGACAAGCCGCAGTTCTCATTTTGGATGTACTAGGAGAACAGAAAGAGACAGAAGAGGAGAATTTGCAAAAGGATGGAAAGAACGCGTACCAAGCGGTCTCTGCTCTCTCTTCTACCCTAACGCTACTCCAATTCCTCGTGGAGCATCTCTCTCTCTCTGGCTTAGCCATCGTAGATCCTCCTGCCTCAGAAGGAAAGGTGAAGACGGCTCTTGCAAGAAAGAGAAAAGAAGAATGCGCCTTTTGCATCCACACTCTCTTGCTCTCTTTGGAAGATGAAGGAGAGAAGAGAGAGATTCTAACAAACTCTCAACCCGCAGCCACAGACCTTCTCTTTCAGGTTATTCTCTCTCCAAACACGGATGCAAGCTGCGCCCGAGCTCTATATGAGACGTTCTCCATGGCCCAGCAAACCTGTCAAAAGCTTTCCGTCTCTGATCCGGAGACTAGGAAAGCACTTCTTGAGATTGAGAAGAGAGTGAGAGCGAGAGGAGACCCTGCTTATGGGCTGGTATGGCCCATTGGGACGACAGTGAAAGCGATTGTCCTCTCAAAGGCAGCGAATGGAGAAGAGAAAGGAACTCAAGAGAAAGAGATCAATGGGCCAATTCCCTCTCTCCCACTTCCACCGCCGGACAGTCTCTCTCTCTCTTCCTCTCCTTATCTTTACTTTCACGTCTTACGGCATATGGAAAAAGGGGAGACAGCGGAGGTTAGCCTTGCCGGGGAGCAGAGAGTCTTATTTTCTCTCAGGTTGCTTGAGGCTCGCTTACCACAGCCAGAGAACCTAGAAAAGACAGGGAGAGAAGAGAAAGAGAGACTAGAAGTTCTCCAGTCTCTTTCCGCAAGGGCGAAGCTTCTCTTCCGTTTGGGAGAGTATGCCAAGGCAGAGAAAGACTATCGTCGTGCCTCTCTCTATGGCACAAGAAAGACTGGGACAGATGAGAGAGAAAGGGAAAGAGACAGAGAAGAAACTCTCCAAACAGGGACTATGGTGGCAGCTAAGAAGAGAGAGAGAGACCAACAATATTTTTCCGCTATGATCAGTGATATCAATGGCGACGGGACCTGCGACGTCATCTTTGACGACGGAGACGAGAGAAACGACGTTCCTCTCTCTTCCCTAAGAGTATTGAGGAGCCAATTGAAGGACTCTAAGGAAGAGAAAGAACTGCAGGAAGAGACATACAAGTGCATGTGAGATAGCGCAGTTTTTCTCGAGCTTTCTCTCTCTGTGTGCTCCTGTGGAGCCATCTCTCTCCTTGATCCTCATTCCTTTCACTCTCTTTCTTAAAACGATCGCCCTCCTGTATCTTCTCCCTTTCTTTATCTCACTTCTTCTGAACCGCCCTCCTGTCTCGTCTTGTCTCTCTCTCTGTGTCTCTCTTAACTCCCTTTTTCTCCTTCCTCTGGCTCTCATGTTGAAGACACTTGTGTTTGTGTTCTCTCTTTCACCGTCCTCTCCTCTCTCTGTCTCTCCTGTCTCAACTCTTTTGCAGCATCAACTCTGCTCGCTGCCTTCTCAAGCTTGAGCAGTATATGGAGACCTATAGACGATGCACGCAAGCCATAGAGTCCTATCCAGACCGGGCCACAGGCTATTATCTTAGGGCTAAAGCTCTAATGGCGCTTCACAAGCTGAGACATGCGCAGAAAGACTTAGAAACAGCGAAAAAACTGGAGCCACAAAATGCAGCCATTCAGACAGCGCTTCGAGAGCTAGAGGAGAGAAAGAAGGAAGAGAAGAAGAGTGAGAGAAGGCTACTGAAAATGATGTTAGAGCACGTCTCTTCCGTTCCCGGACTGGATGACATAGAAGAGCGGTAGATTCACCGAGGAAACAAAGGAAGACACACACACACACACAGAGAGAGAGAATTGTGACTGGTAAAGAAGCAGGAGGAGGTAGCGACCGCCGGGCAAAGCTCGGCTCAGTCAAGATCGAACGTGCATTAGGTGACCGCAATGACTGAGGTCTGACAATGGCAAAGGGGAAGAGAGAAGAAGAGACCTGGGGTCGGACAAAGAAGCTTTCCATGCTTCTTAACACTCTGTTTCCTCCGCTGCTGACTGTTGGCGTCTCTCTCCCCTCTATCACTGCGCTACCTGGTCTCCCAATATTTAACTTGACAAAGAACGTCAAATTTCTTTATCGAGCTTATGACAATGAGGAGCGAGAGAGAGAGGAAGAAGCGATGGGTAAGACAGACCACAAGCCATTACCTATCAGACAGAGAAAGGCTATCTTCTACTCATTGAACTCTGCCCTACCCTACGAGAGAGAGAGAGAGAGAGAACAAGCTGAAGAGAGGGCAATGTTGGCGACATTTATTGCTCCTGGGCATCACTTCTCCCAGGAGCTTAAGTTATCGCCTGGGAACTGAGGAGAGACAGGGTACTTCCTCTTCCTTCCGACTAGATCATGAGTCCCGTTGACTCCAAACTCTGACCCGAAGGTCAGATCGCTAGCCTGTTCCAGTGCTGTTAACGCTGGATAATAAAGAATAGCTCCTGCAAAGCTCCCGTTACTCTGGCAGAGGAAGCAAGTGCATTGACGCTATGATGAGCATCAGGCATAAAGAGCTTCCCTGCGGCACGAAGGATGAAAGAAAACATGAGAGAGCAAAGGTGCTTTTGAGACAGGGCATTAAGCAAAGATGATTTGGAGATAGAGCCTTTACTTATCCCATTAGAGGTCAATGGGAGGAAGAAAGAGAGAGAGAGAGAGAGACAGATAGTTAACGAGATAGATGCGTTCGGCGGACATAGAGCCTCCAAAGATCTAAGATATCCTTATGCAAAGTATCTTAAACTGCGATGTTCTATGAACTTTCATACTGACCATGCCCAGCGGAGCATGTGACGCAACACTTAGCCGAGATGGGGCAGGCTAACATAGCTTCATGGCCCAATAAAAGCTCCAGGTCTCGCACAATTCACAGTCTACCTCAGGATGTGTTTACCTTTGCGGCAACTTTCATACGACTCTCAACTAGCTAGTTTGTTCTTTAGCAGATAGCCAGAGCTAGCGAGCGAGAAAGGCGCTGGCCACCTTTTACTAGTCAGAGTGAATCCCAACTTACAGCAATCACCCTTCGTAAAATAGCTACGTCAAGCTCTCTTTGTACACCGTACAGGCCCATGAAGCGCCAATGGTGGCCGATATCGGTTTGGCCTTCAGCTTCTGAAGATTGGAAGACAGCTGACTGTTGCGAGCCAATGACAGAGCTTCAGGCTTCCGAAGAGTTCCTGAGGCTTCAGAGCTCGCAGAGATTGAGAATCTAATATCCACACACCTCAATGCCGCTAACGGCTAACATACAGCTCAAACCTAGCATACAGCATCTAACGGACAACTACACCCTGTCAAGGCGTCTTCACTGCTTTCACTTCCTAGATAATATAATAACTTCCCTTGTACCATGAATGGATCACACTTGTAACTTTTTCCTAGACAGAGGTTTTGGCCCAGACTCCGCGATTCACAATAGTCATAAAGCCTCAATGGAAAAAAAAGCTGTTTTTGAGCTTGAAGAGGCCCTTAAATTCTAAATGACACACTCGCATGCTCAGTCACGAAACTTTCAACGTTTCGTGATCTAGTCGTGGAAAGGCCCCATACAATTTCTAATAAACCCAGTGCGTTATTTCTCTGAAACTAACGTCGATATTAAAGATTTCCTGGCACCGTTCCAGAAAGCCCTCAGTTAGGGCTTCAACATGGCGTTTAGAGCACTAAAAATTTCCTAATAATCGGAGAGAAGGAATTATTATTGGCAATTTCGGTCCACTCGTGGACGGGCGGGTGCGCCCTTCAACGTCTGTCTTTCTGCTGTATTGCTCGAACTCTTCTGGAAGCCTGAAGCTCTGTCATTGGCTGACAAGAGTCAGGTGTCTTCCAATCCGATCTTCAGAGGCTGAAGGCCAAACCGATATCGGCCACCAGTTTTTGAGGCAGTTTGGTACCAACAAGCTATCCTCCCCGTCCGCCGTGGGCGGCCTGGGCCTTGTGTCTGCCGCCTGCCTGGCGATCCCTGCTTACATTGGGTCCATGGGTGCCTCGGCCCAGTTGATCAAACACCTGCCACGCATGCCGGAAGCCGAGGGTTACTCTCCACGGTTAGCTGACGAGTTGCTCCATGCCTCCAGGAATACGCTCGCAGTCCATGACGCGAAGTGCGTGTGCCCTTCTCTCGACTCATCTCTCGAGAAGAGACTAAACTTCAGCATTATCTATCACGGTTTGTTTGGTCGGCCTCTGCCAAGGCCCTGTTGTCTCGTGCTGACTTGGACCTGCGCTCGAGGGCTCGCTTACGTGCCACTTCTCTCTCGCATGCTGGGGCTTTCCTTCGGGCTGCTCCCCCCTGGCTGCAGCTGAGGGTTTTGTCCCCTTTGGTATTCCGGGTCATGCTGTGGCGCTTGTTGTTTAGGAATCCCTCTTGTGCGGTCTTCTGTCTCCCTTTCTTGTCAGACCTGCTCTTGCCCTTTGGATATTTATGGAGATCATGGTATCGTCTGTCGCCGCGAAGGTGGTGCTGATCATCAGCGTCGTCGTCGAGTTCAAACATTCTATCTAGTCTGGCTCCCGTTAACCCCACTGCAGCGAGTCCGTGATGAACACATCGAAAGCCGTATGTTGATAAGAGTCCGAGGAGCCACGAACCAACAGGTCTCCCGGTTTCAGATTTGACCCCGGAAGGAGATGACGAGGTTCACGAGAGACTTTGAGGCCAGAGTCCCGAAAAGCATGAAATAGAGGGTCTTGAGCACGACGATGACGCTGATTAGCACCACCACCACGGCGACAGACGATCCCATGATCACCAAAGACATCCATGGGGCAAGAGCAGGTCTGGCAAGAAAGGGAGACAGAAGACCGCACAAGAGGGATTCTGTGAGGAAGATGATATCCCCGTGTCCTTCTCCTTGTCCCCACAGCTCCCGCTTCCTGTTGTTCCTCCCCGTCGCCCTTATTAGTGACGTGATGATGGTGGAGGAGCTGCTTCCTTCCTCTATCTTTTTCTCTTTCTGGCCTTCTACTAGTTTTCGCTCTTGTTCCTCTTCTTGTTCGTAGTACATTTCTTTCTTATCTTCCGGTTTCTAACGAAAAAGAGGTGGGTTAATAGCTACCACTATAATCCACTAATAAGAAGAAATAAAAAGAAGAACAAGAAGAAGAAGGAGGAGGAGAAGAAGAAGGAGAAGAAGAAGGAGAAAACAGAAGGAGAAGAAGAAGAAGAGGGAGAAGACCTTGAAGACGAGACGAGAAGAGCTACAGAGTCCAGTCCCCGTCCACCAACATTTTCGGGAAAATGAAGAAGAATATGATAAAAGAAGGAAGAGGAGAAGAAGAGGTCGTGGCACCGAGACCATCATGAACTTCCTGTTATATATTTATCAAAAACAATAGCCCATAATCACTCCTCTATAATTCATCGAATGAAAGGCCATATAACACATTAAACTATTCAGTCTTAGCCGGTCTCTAATGCTATTTTCTTGAATGATCGGGAAGCTTTATTCACTAGCAACTATAGTCTAAAGGAAAGTAGTAGACTACTCTTTTTATAGAGAAAATAGGAGAAAATGTCCAGTTCTACGAACAAGAAGAGGAACAAGAGCGAAAAGTTAGCAGGCCAGAAAGAGAAAAAAGAGGAAGAAAAAAGCAGCTCCAACATCGCTCGGTGGCCACAAAAGAGCAGCTCGGGAGGGTGATCGACCAGAAGCGGAAGCTGTGGAGATACCGAAGAGGACGCGGGGAGATCATCTTCCTCACGGATAATAATGCGAGAGAGAAATAATTTCTCTGAATCTCCTCTTGAACATCAACAACAGGAGGAGTTAGTTAGACGAGGAGCCGGGGCGGTCGTGGGTTGAGGAGAAGAAGAAGGAGGAAATCAAAGAAAGGAAGAAGAAAAAGGATTCGGAGAAGAGTGAGAGCAGCAAGAAAGGGCGCGGCGCAGAACGAAAGGGCCAACAATCATTCCGGCCGCCTCTTCGTGCAGAGCCAGCAGGGACACTACTGTACTTGCCTGTTCGAAGAGTCCAGAGCTTGGTAGCTCTCGTCTCATTTCTTCTTCTTTTCTCTTCTTCTTCTTCTCCTTCTCCTACTTCTTCTTCTCCTTCCCCTTCTTCTTCTTCCTTTTTCTTCTTCTTCTTCATTCACTTTCTCGGATAATAATGATAAAAGAGGTAATAAACTTTAATTAAAGAAAGGCCAATCTTTTAGCAAAGAAAAGATAACGACAGGGATCTACTTACTTATCGCCTTTATTATAATCAATTAAGTAAGAAGAGTAAAAAATAATCTATACTTCGTTCTTCCTCCTTGTCCTTTCTCCGGTGGTAGGGTAGGGCTCAGACTTTATTGGTCCTTTTATTAGACTTTTAGCAGTACGCACTAGAAAAGAAGAAGGGAGAAGCAAGAAGAGAAAGAAAGATTTGAGACGATGAGAGAAGAAAGAACAGAGAAGAAAGAAGAGAAGAAAGACAAGAACAAAGAAGAGAGAAGCAAGAACACGGAAGAGAGAAGCAAGAAGAAAGAAGAGAAGAAAGAAGAACAAGAAGAGAGAAGAGGAGAAAGAAGAACGAAAAAGAGAGAAAAGAGAAGAAGGAAGAGAGAAGAAGGAAGCGAGAACCAATAAGAGAGGAAGTAAGAAGAGAGAAGAAAGCGAAAGTTGAGAGACGAAAGAAGAGAGAAGGAAGATGAAAGAACGGAGAAGAAAAAAAAGGAGAAGAAAAAAAAAGAAAAAGGAAGAGAGAAGAAAGATGAAAGACGCAACAAGAAGGACAGGAGAAGAAAGAAGAGAGGAAGACGAAGGAACAAGAAGACAAAGAGAAAAAGAAGAGGCAGGTGATAGACTTGGACTCCTCTCTCTCTTTCTCTCTTCTCTTTGGCCGAAGCTTTACGGCTAGACAACCGTTGGCCACCAGGCCCGCCAGCGCAGGAAACTCTTCTGAATATCTCCTTGAAGCAAAGAGATGGCCGGCGACATGGGTGCAGCATTAAGCTCTTTCTTTCAGTTTCCACTGATGATGACCTCCATATTCTGGCCTTTCTCTCTTCTATCATGGCTTTTTTTCTCCCGCTTTCTCTGCGCTACGAGCTAGGGAAGTAAAAGAACAGAGAGAGAGAGAGAGAGAGACAGACAGAGATGAAGAAAACACGTGGTTGTTCGCTCTCGAGGTCTCTTCTCTCTTATTATTCCTCTTATGTGGCACTCTGATAGAGGAGCCTGAAGGAGGTAGTAGGTGGCTTCACTCTTCCTCTTCTATAAAGATGGATCACGTCTGCGAGGCAGTGTTTCTGTCCCTCTTTCTCTCTTCTTTCTTCTGGTGTCGCATTCATTATTCTCTCTCGCCCTCTCTTTCTCCTCTTCTATGAGTCTCTTCTTTCCTGTTTCTTCTCATGCAAAGAAAAAAAGAAGAACGTCGCTTCGCGATAATAGGCCGTGCACTCCCGCTGCTCTTCTGGAGCTCCACGTGAGAAATGAAGAAGGATGTGGTGGCGGCGGTGAGAGAGAAGAAGAAGAGAGAGTCGCATATAAACAAAGAAGAAGAGAAACAGCGAGAGTTCGCCCGAGGGCAGGACTGACATCATCACCACGGTCCTTGCTTCTTCATCTCTCTTCCCGCCTGAAAATTCTCTCTTGAACAGCACCGCAAGAGGAGGAAAAGACAAGGACTGAGCTGGTGGCCCAAAGGAGACCACATCATGAGGGAGAGGAGAGAAGAAAGATAAAAAAGAGAGAGAGCAGTGACAGAAAGAGAGAGAAGAGAGAGCAGAGAGAGAGACAGAGAAAGAGGAGAGACAGTGAGAGAGAGGGAGAGAGACAGAGACAGAGAGAGAGAGAGAGAGAGGGAGAGAGAGAGAGAGAGAGAGAGAAGGATTGAATGGGCATCACTGACTGCTAGCAGACTTGCATACTCTTTGCCCTGCAAGATCGCTCTTTCTCTGTCATCACCATTTCTGCACCTTTCCGGCCACTTTTTGCTCGTCTCAAAAAAAGGGAAGACCAGGGATTTTTATATACGCGGACACCAGCTGAGAAGCATTATTTCGGGGCCCCGCCGCCTATGGAGAGAGAGAGAGAGAAAGAGAGAGAGAGAGAAAAGAGAGAGAGAGAGAGAAGAGAGAGAGATAGAGAGAGAGAGAGAAAGAGAGAGAGAGAGAAAAGACAGAGAGAGAGAGAAAAGGAAGAAAGGAAAGGAAAGACAATAATGGCGCCCGTCGCAGTAGCTGTCGAAAGAAGAAAAAAGAAGAGAAGAGCCTTGCCACAGGACCCGTCACAAACGAGAGGAAAACACGACGAAAAAGCAAGGAAAGAGAGAGGACGTGGACGAGGAAGGAGAGAGAGCACTATCATCGTAAAACTACTGCTGCTATAAGAAAGTAAAGAGAAGAAGACAACGTGCACGTCTACCAGCTGTCCTAACGCCCAGTAGAATAGCTTTTCGCTATTTTTTTCCCCTTTCCTTGCCTCTCTTTTTCTTCTGTGATTGAGAGCCAACCATTGAGCAGGTCCATCCTCGGACTTGGCAGTAGGTCATCAAACAGAGCTGATGATGGGAAGAAAGAGAGAATAATATCGTCTCAGACATAGCAGTTGCTTGGAACGAAGAAGAATCGGGGCGGCGGCTGGCGTTTATTGACGTTGTTAAATCTTCTCTCTCTCTCTTCTCTCTCTCTCTTCTCTCTCTCTCTCTCTCTTTTTTTCCCTCTCCCTCTCTCCCTCTCTACACACCTGTCCTATACCAAGCACTGCGTCTTATCTCTTTTTACTCTTTTTCTCTCTCTGTCTGTCGATCTTCATGCTGTAGTGCAACTTGCGCCTCCTATCAACCAGGATCTCTCTCTCTCTCTCTCTCTCTCTCTCTCTCTCTCTCCCTCTCTCTCCACCCTCTCTCTCTCTTCCTATCAATCCACCGGCTTGCACATCATTTTCATCGCTCTTCTTCAAAGAAGACTATCTCTCTCTTCAAGCGTGGTGGCCATGGGGCAGCCCAGCTGTAGGTGCGGGTAACAAAGCTGATGAAGAAAGAAGTACTACCAACAGGGCGCATGGAGCTGGCCAATGATAGAGAAAAGACCGAAGAAGATATAACGACGTGAAGATGGAGACGATGAGGTTATAGATCTCAAAAAGATTGGCATAGATGTTGAGGAAGGAAAAGAGCGACAAACAAGTAGAACCCCTTGGCAAACAGAGAGAGTAAGAGATGCCATCTATGTAGAGAGAGACAGAAGAGAGAAAGAGAGAAAAGAGCGAGAGGGAAGAGTGAGAGGAGAAAGAAGAGCGAGAGAGAGAGAGACAGCCAGAGAAGAAAGAGAGAGAGAGAAGAGAGAAATGATCAAGGAGGGCTGGATCATTTAGATCTTCTAAAGGACGTACAAATCTTTCGAGCTGGTCCAACCTCAGAAGGAGAAAGACCGCACACCAATGAACTTCCGACGGTAAGACTAGGCGACTCTTTCTTGACTCTTTCCTTCTACGAGTCGTCTTTCTCTCGTTCTCCACCACCAGCAGGTGCCAGTGATATAAGCGGCTGGACCAAAGGGAAGAGAGAAAGAGAGAAAACAGCGAGAGGGAAGAACAGCAACGACGAGACAGACGTACGGGAGAGAGAGAGAGGAGTGGGGAAGAGACAAGAAAGAAAAGAGAAGAAGACAGAGATCTCCCAAGCAACTCTAGGGCGGACGATAACCATGATCATTGTATCACTAGCATTTCAGTGGACTGTCCGTTGGTGCTGATACCACTTTCAGCGCAGTCATTTTTATTAGGCCTCCTCCTCTTTCTAACCGCCGATGACTGAGTCGTCTCGCCTGGATAGTGACGAGAAGAGAGGGAAGAAAGGTTGGGAGAAGGGCGCCAGCAGCCAGTGGTCGCTTATAAGAGACTCAGCGAAGAGAGGAAGGTAGCGAAGAACCGGGAAGAAACTGCGAAGCAGGGCGGACAAACGGAGAAATCCTCTGACCATCGCACTCACGTGGTGTGCAATAGTGAGCCACATTCTCCTCCTGATTGATCACCGAAAAAATCCTGTTGAAGATAAGCAGAGAGAGACGAGCACGCGGGTGGAGAGAGAGAGAGAGAGACAGCGAGAGAGAGAGAAAGAGGGATACTGGAAGAACTAGCAGAAAAGAGAGAGGAGAGCATTCAAGATGTAAGAGGAAAGTACACGAAGAGTGGGACTGGATGGCGCTACTCGCGCTGCGGCCCTTCTTCTTTCCTTAGACTTGTCATCAGCGTCCAGCTCTGATGACCCTTCGCGACTACAGATGGCGACTAGCGGGCGGACAAGCAGCAACGGAAGTTAGGGCACGGGTCTTTCTTGTGGTAGAGGAGAGAAAGAGAGAGAGAAAGAGAGAAAGAGAGAGAGAGAGAGAGAGAGAGAGAGAGAAGAGCAATTTGGAAGAAAGGGAGGAAGAGGCATTTCTATCATGTTCTGTCTCTCTCTTTCTTTCTCTCTCTGACATTCTCTCTGCTGACATCATCATCAACCCCTTTTCTCCCTTCTCGTTCCTCCCTCTGCTCTAAGCCGTTATACTCTGGGCCCCCTGCCCAATCCCAACGCTTCCTTAATTCTCAATTTATTTATATAATGCCTAGAGTTGATAAAGCTATTGACTTTGTGAAAAATTAGAAACCCAAACCAACTTTAACAGAGAGTGCGTAAAAGGTAAGGCAAAAGAGGGCTTTTAGGTACTGTTCATAAAATATAAAGTACAGCTATATACAATCTGATAATCTAGGTGCTGTTCAGTCACTGTGAGCTTGGGGATAAAGGAAGGAAATGGTTTCTCTCATGTCGGCCATTACATCTGCCAGAAAGCTTGGGATTGTTGTTGGTTGGTCGTCATACCTCAAGATCACTCCTGATCCGGCTCCCACTGGCTACAGAGCTACGGAGAAACTTCTGCTACATTGTACTCGTAGTAGGAGGAGTGTAGATCATCAACTCTGGGATGCTACTTTCCTACTGGGTTGTCGACCACAATCGAGGATGAAAGAAAGATCCACAACTAAGAAGTAGATCCTCTTTGAGACTTTTTGGGAAGGAGCGTACACACATTTCACAGTGCAACAACACAAGCAAAGTAGCAAGAGACTGTTATGGGTCTTGACCCTCTACATACATATCCACCCCTTACTGCCTAGTAAGATTGTCACGTTCCTATCAGACAAAGAGAATGGACAAGACATTTGAAGGCTCCCAGGAGCTGATGGGATTTCAAAATCTTTGTATTAGTAGAACTAGAGAGGGGCAATGGCTGGCCCCTGATGGCGACGAGAGGTCACTCATCAGTTTTATTATTGATGGTTGTGACAACGCTAACCCTGTCAGCAGACCAAAGCCGCTACATAAGACATAAGAAAGATACACAGACAGGCCTAAAGGCTCGACATCTCTCCATCATCTAGCACTGCATTCCCTAAACAAAGCGTTAGGACGCACACAACCACGTGTCCAGGAGGTGTGACATCAGCTGAGTCCTTCGTCTAAGCCTCCCTTCTCCACATCCACCTAAGGACAGAAGTGTCTGTTCCAGTGCAGCTGAAGGCGACTATTGCTGAATTCAAAGATGCCCCCAACCAAGAATCAAAGAAGAAGGCCGTCGAATCGCAAGGAATCACATCGACAAACGGGCAATAATAGTAGAGAAAGAGAGCCAGTGACATATGTCGAAGAACAGCGAAGCACTGAGTCAACCTTAGGTGGTGGCGAACAATAGAAAAAGGAGAAGCAGGAAGGTAAGTAAGGTTGGACATCCCCGGAGTTGAAGCCGCTTGCCCGTTCATCATCATCGGACCTTTCTTTCCCAAGAAATTACCTTTCCTTTCTTAGGCATCTTCGATCCTGAGACAAAGAGCGGACGGAAACTCCGAAAGGCTGCTGCCCTCTTTGTGGATTGATTCGAAGGTTATACTTTGAAGTCCGGTGTCTAGTCTTTGCGCCGAAGCTGGGATGTGGAGCTCCATTTTCTCGGAGTAGTCTTTGTAACCTACTCATAGATGTTAAGGCCAAGCTGGCTTAAGTTTGGACGGTCATAAATTTCCGCTGAAAGATAACGCTCGGAAACCTATCTGGTCGAGCGAGCTGATGCTTACAGTTAGAGTTTGGACAGCGAAATCTGTCTTGTTTTCTTTTCCAAATCTATTTAGAGGAAGCTTTCGTGGTTTGGGGATATCAGGTTGGGTCAGGCCACCAGCTCACTTCCTGTTGCCTCTCTTGTGCTGCCTCCATTATCCTGCCTGCCAAACCTCTGTGATACAGCTGGCCACAGCCCACCCATCCTCCTATCACCAGCAGTATATCTATGAGTCTAAAGCCCACCCATCCGATCTTACGTCTCACGCTTAGGCAAGCCTCTTCCACAACATCAGCACGGAGCTTCCTACATGACCCAAACAAATAAAAATCCATTGCCACCTCGTAAGCTATAGTTAATATTCCACTCTTCCTAAACACACACTCTTCTGTCTGTCCAGTTCCCACCCAACCCCTGGTCTCTCTGAGTGTTTGTGTAATGGCCATTTTCATGGAGGTTGCGCATTGGGCAGACAACTGATTTCGCCATCGTATCAATAGTCATGATGGATCCCGTAAGCCATACATTTACCCCTTCCCCACCCACCCCTTCGAGCATTACAACACCATTACAAACACTTCATGAATCCCCCTCACAGACGGTCCCCCCCAAAAGCCTCCAGCTGGTGTTCCTCCTAGATTACCTAAAGGAACTTTCGCCTCGTCAGCCCCTGTAGTTACGTTAGGGGTTGTGTTTAGGGAAGTAAAAGACAGAAGGAAACCCCTGTTCCCTACTTTCCATCTGATTCGATTTTGGTAAAAAGTCGCAATTTCGTAATTTGTTACCAATCAAATGAGAACGCAGCCGAATTTCAAAGGAACGAAAATGAATCAATTTCGCGGCGGAATTGCCCAGAATGGCATTCTATAGGCAATTTCTTAGGGATTCTCCCTCTCCTCCTCTCCAGCTCTCTGTGCTTACCGTGTTTCTCAATAGTTTTCATAAGGAACGAAAAGTTTTCAGTCTCCAGGTCATTGTTGAATTTCCCAAGGACCGCTAATATCAGCGCTTCAGCTCTTTCATCTCTCCAACTCTATCAGAGTCGTACCTGTTATCCCTTCTGGTTGCTTGCTCATCAATAGAACCAGCTCGGTGTTTGAGCAAGGAAGAGCTGATACCTCCTTGTTCGTTAACACTACACGGTTGCATTTCCCCAGACGTATGCTCAAACGGCAGAGTCTCGTACTTTGCCTATCAAGAAAAAAAGTGAAAAATCTCTGTTAGAGAAGACAATGCAGGTTGCCTATTCTGCCTTTCAACACACCGCTCCACATCTACTTCCCGGCTTTGGTAAATGCACTCCCTCACCTCTTCCATCGCCGATCAACACCAAGCTTTCTTCTCCTAATGGTTACCGATCCAGGAGAACTACCTCTCCTTACCTACAGAGCAGAATCACCAAGGATGGAGTGATCAAGAAGAAATACGTGTACCCCAAAAAGATGTGCACAGTCCCGGGGTGCAACACTCCCAGAAAGAGTAAGGGGCTATGCAAAAAGCACGGAGGTGCTAAGCAATGCGACATCCCAGGGTGCACTAAGAACGCAAAGAGCGGAGGAAAGTGCATTCATCATGGTGGAGGACTGTGTGTGGTTGACGGATGCAAGTCTGGAGCAAGGAAGAATAGAATGTGCTACATTCACAATCAGGAGCGTATCCAAAAGGGATTGGTGAGCCACATGGAAAAGGACGAGGACAGGATGAAGGATGAAGATGAAGACCAAAGCAGCCAGCATCAAGATGAAACGGAGGGGACAGCGTCAATCGGGGGTCTAAGCAGTGAGGAAGAAGAGATTGTAGCGACATTCGACATTGAAGCCTTTGAGCCACTACCTTTTACTCCTGGAACTTCTGAGATCTATCTGTCTCCCTATCTCCTCTCAGCGGAGGAACTGCAGGCGCTACTGCAGAGCATACCGGACAACGGCGACGAGCATCTTTCATCTTCGACCATTAAGATAGAGGTCGAGAAGAAGAAAACGTTGACCTCCGCAGCACCTGCTGCCCTTAAGGAAAAGACGCTCTTCTGCTCTAACAAATGTCCAAATGTAACCGGACAGCAGCAGAATGCCAACAACAAAGAGGATGATCTATTGATCAAGTCCGAGCCAGCAGTGATGCTTCTGCTCTAAGACGGGCCATCTGCATCGAAAAAGGTTTCCCAAGAGGAAGAGAGAGAAATTCTCCCTTTACGCAATCTCCTTTCTCTTACATTGCTCCGACAAATCTCTGTCTCCTTCCGTCATCATGTGAAGGAGGAGGGCAGAGTTCCCTGCTCTTGTAGATGTGTGCTGTACATACGTTCTTGGCTAGCTCCTTATTACCTGCCTTGGTAGAGCAATAGAGTTATTTATATGAAGCCAAGGGCATCAATGTGTCCATAGATATTAAATGTCCATATCTCACTACTTTCATTGACGGGCTGTCTTTATGTCTTCTGCCAATCTGTCTCGCTCTTCTTTCGCGCTGTCTCAGCTCTGTCCTCCCTGCTCTCATTTGTCCTTGGCCTCCCTGTCTCTCTGTCTGTTTCTCCCTGTCTCTCTCTCCTCATATCTTATCTCTCCTCTTTTCTTTCACTCTTCTCTGTCTCTCTCTCTCGGCCTCCTGCCATCATCTCCAACTCTCTACCTCCCTCTTCCTCTCTGCCTCTCTCTCTGCTTATCTCTCTTTTACAGTCTTTCTTCAGTTCCTCTCTCTCTCATACTATTACCCGTCTTTTCTCTCCCCGTCTCTCTCTCTTTCTCTTTCTCTCCTTCTCTGTCTCTCTCTCTTCTTCTTTCTCTTTCTCTCTGTTTCTCTCTGTTTTTCTCTCTCTCTTCTCGGTTTCTCTTTCTCTCTCCCCCTCTCTATACCTCTCCTGTCTCTCTCTCTCTCTCTCTTGTGCTTAAAACTTAGTTCTTTGGTTAGAGGCAGAGGTCGTCGATGCTCGACATGCAGTCTACGATCGTACGCTCTCCCTTTCTCTCTCTTGCAACCCAAATGGGTCATCCCAGTCTTCTCTGTCTTTTGGCATAACCATATCTCCTGGCTGTCTCTTCGGTGAATTTCTTAGCTTTCCCGCTCTCTTCGCGTGACTCCTCTTTCTTCCAACAATTGTTCTTCTTTCTCTTTCCTCTCTTCTTTCTATTTTCCCCCTTTCCTTGTGTCCCCTCTCTCTCTCTCTCTCTCCACCGTCAGCGTTGCTCTTTCTCTCTCTCTTTCCTCGGCAGTGTTTTCTGTCTGTACATCATTGTCATGAGCGATGTTTCTTCCCCGTAGATTATCCTGATGATTTAGCTACTTCTTTGTTCTGCACCTTTCCCATTGGTCTGACAGAGAGAAAGAAGAGAACCATCATCTTTTGTTTGAAGATATCTCTCTCTCTCCTCTCTCTCTTTGTGAAAGGTACTTGCAACGCTAAACATGGGCTGGGGATCTATATAAAAGTGCAAATAGATAGAGAGTCTCTCTTACATCTCTTTACTATGCTAACTGAGAAGAACAGCAACGAAGAGAAAGAGAAGGAGAGAGAGAAGGTATTAAGAGAGTCAAAAGGGGAGAGAACATCAACTCTCTCTCTCTCTTCTCTCACCGTCCTTTTTCAAAAAGCAAACGGACTGAAGAGCAGCATGAATTAAGCCAGCATGCGGCACAACAGAGCCGTGACACTGGTGAGAAAGAGAGAGAGAGAGACACTGACTTGAGAAACGGAAGAAGAAGACACAGGCGATGACTTATCAGACTGGACAATAAGGCGATTGGTCCTTGCGTTTGCCCGCGCTTCCTCCGCTGTCTTGGCCATCAGAGCCTCTGCTTCTCTCACTTCTGTCTCATTCAGTCCCATCCGCTGGATAAACGCAAGAGGAAGAGGCGCAACGTCTCCCAGTGTCTCTTCGTCTTCCGCTGCCCGGGCGGAGAAGCTCCGTGCAGGCTCTTCGTAGGTGTAACAGTAGCTATCTTCTGCAGACACTGTCTCTCGGATGCGCTTGTTAAATGGCTGGAGAACCGTATCTAGTGTCACTTTGTTCCACCAGCTTCCTCCGTCGATTTTATTTCCTGCTCCAGCCTTCTGCCAACGGAACCAAAGCCTGTCCATCTGCGTGTGATGGAGGAAGAACACAGGGTCACAGGGGCTTCTCCCCGTCGATAGATGGCCATCATTTCCTCCTACATCGTTGTGCACCGTGTTATGGATGGTCAGCTCTAAGTTCTTCGTGAAGTCAGTCAAAGAGACGCCCGTACGAGAGACAGTCAGGTCAATGGTACCGCGAGTGTACCAGTTAGACGCCCGTTGGGGGCTTCTTCGGAGGCATTCTCTCCTTCCGCGCCAGTCGGTAGCTACAGGGAGACATTGTCCATTCTCCAGACGAAGATACTCTGTGGAAGAGATCAGAGGAGAAGAGAGAGGATTGCCCGCGTCAAGAGTCCAGTCCCAGTATGGGAGAGAGACGGATGGGTTGACTCTCTGGATCTCTCTCTCGAAGCGTGCAATGAACTCTCTGTGCCAGGGAAAGAACAGTGAGTTCCCGTGGGCGACGTTCATGTTATTCCCATGTTGATCGCAGAACTGAGTGATCGTCCCGTCTTGATGCAAAGCGTAAACAGCCGCCTTGTACGCGGCCCATTCTTCGTTGGAAAGGTCTCTGAACTCTTTTCTGA
>FLMG01001812.1:0-33609 GCA_900088475.1 Hyphochytrium catenoides
AGAGTCAGATGAAAGAACGTGAGAGAAAAGTTTGATCCTCAACAATCTGTAATTCTGTCCTTCTGTGTTTCAGCAACTGCTCTCCCACCTAACTCTAATTGAAAATGACCGCCTTTGCTATTTCCATCCGCAGGGACTCTTTCGTTCCTGTCGTACATGCATCTCAACATTAGCCTTTAACATTTCGCCTTGGTCCTTAACCTAACGCCTCCCGTGCCTGGCGAGCGGCGCTAAGTTCCTTTGAGGAATGATAGCGTGAGTTCTTAGTCTTGTTCTGGAACTTTTCAACTGACTGAAATAGTTCTTAGGTTCTCTACTAAGCAGCATATCTACTCTGTTCTTCATTGTACCTCCTAACTTATGTTCTCCTTGCGCTACCCTACTTGCCATATCGGCTACTGTCAATTCTCTTCAACATCCTTTGTAAGTCCTGTAAGCGCTCATTAATACTGTACCTTGGACAGGTATCCGCAGCGTTCTGGCTACTTCAATGTCGCTATCTAGGTAATGTCTCCTTCCATGTCCTTTGGGTCATCCTCCCTAGGTGCCTTATCCTCCGTGCCCTGATTCCTGTATGTTATATTTGCCGTGTAGGTAGCTTTTCTCTCTCCATAGTTAGGGTTCTGTAGTGTCTGTACGTAGGTCTACTGTATACGCGTGTTTGTCTTCCGTCTCAGACCCTGTCACCTGGCACAAACCACTGTGGAATTGTTCCTCATCCGTGTAACATACGTCCTCCTTGGAGTGCTCCATTCTTTCTTCTGACTCGCCAGGTCCTTGGTTAGTAAGGGCAGAGAGTGACTCTCGTGAGCAACTTGTGATCTTCCTAGATTTAGTAACAGGTCCCTCACTCCTACGTCCCCGCTCTGGCTTCTCTCAGCCCCTATCCTCCAACTGCTTCTCCTGTGCAAATAGCATCAGCTGCTCTTTCTCTCCTTTCCTCTTCGTCTACATCTCCCTCAACCGTAGCAACTACTGTCCCAATATTCTTCCTAACCTTATGATAACATTCCCTTTGCCCCTTTGCAATCGCCTTACTTTTTTCCTAAACCTACATGCTCTTCACGCCCGCCGTATTCCAACAACTATTTCTTTGGTTCCTCATTCCTACCTTCCCGCTCCTGCTTCTCTCTGCTCCTTCTGGTAAATTCTGTCTTCTGTACAAATTCTTCTTGGTGCTCTCTCTCTCCCTTCTCTTAGTCGACTTCGCTGACACCACTCACTCTCTTCGCACATATAGTTGGTAGCCTGCTCATTTACCCGTCCCCAACCAAGGAAGGGAGCATGCTCCATGCGTCAGCTTCCTCTTTCTCCTCCTCTACTACTTCCTTTTGTATTGCATTCCGAGGGATAGAAGTAAGGGAAGGTAGAAATGGAGGAAATGGATTACCACAAGGAGGGCGCGCCAGCGCCAGAGAGAGAGAGAGAGAAAGAGAGAGAGAGAGAGAGAGAGAGAGAGAGAGGGCACGGGAGATCAGAAGGGACAGAAGCAGTGCGAAGGGGATAGACATATGGAAGGAGATAGACGGGAGACAGATGAGCAAAATAGTAGAGAGAGATGAGGGGAGGGGCAGATAGTATATTATGAAGCGAAAGTGTGACTTATTATAACGGATGGCGACGTTTACCTCCTTTGTTCCTTCGTCTACTCTTGCATCCTTATTATTCAGCGACTCTCGCATTACCTTTCCTTTTCACTTTCTCGATACTACTAGCCTACGCTTCCAGATTAGGTGCAAACTCTTACGTGTTGGTCTAGGTGCCATAGGCCTCCTCCTTAGCGCCAGTCATGGTGGCCAGTGGAGGTGGTGAAGCCTGGTACCAAACTCGATACCACGCTACGACGTGCGAGCGTAGGTGCCAGCCATAGAGTGCCAGCAGCGGGGAGTTGTCGGCCTCAAATGAAAGCTGTAGGCCGGAAAAGGCCATCGTAGCTGTCAAGCTATGTACGCCTTGGGAATGTTTTTGATGCCAGTTTCGCTGCCAGCCTTAGTAAGTGTGAGCCGAACTTGCAGCGTATGTCTTATCGATACCAAGCTAAGTAGGTATTAGCCTAGCCTAGGAGGCCTACTTGATTGCATGGCGTGGTGCCTGAAGTAGTTGCCCGCTTAGATACCACACCAAGGTGTCCAGCAGCTCAGAACACAGGCAGCCGCAGATGTAGCTTAATTGGCCTCCTTGGTGTCAGTCCCGGTGCCAGGATAGGTAGCTGCCTAGGTAATCATTGTATGTGCAGGTCTACTCTTAGCTCCGGCATTTGGGCCAACGTGTAGGTAAGTATTAGCGTTGTTATTGCTGATCTGCCCCCGCTTTTATTAGCGTCAAGGTGCCTTGGTGTCGGCCCAGGTGCCACCCTTAAGACCACACTTATTTGCTATCTTGGTTAGGTTATAAACCCTAATACTAAGCGGCATGTACCCGCTTAGAAGATGCCAAGCCCCATACCAGTATTACGTGGAAGCCAACTACCTGTCATCCTCATTCTACGCTTTAGTTGTCAGCGAAATTTGCTATCCGGGCAGGCAGTAGGGCCACCCCTGGTGCTAACGTAGGTGTGTGCCAAATGCCAGGCTTAGGGCCAGTCAGTCTACGTGCCAGCCTTAGGTACAGGCTTTGGAGACCAATTGGTTCTTACTCTTGAAAAATCGACACGCCTAGGTGCCTGCGTATGTTCGAGTCTACTTGTCAGGCTAGCTGTATCCGGCTGTTTCAGAAAGATTATTACCAGATTACTAATTTCTTCTGCTCACCCGGATGACGTGACAGAGCATAGGCAAGCCTCTGGCTGGAGGGATCAAACAGCTCGAGGGTCTCGCTCACCCTTGGACATCCTCCTATAGTTCCAGCGGCCGTGAAACGAGAAAGAGGCGCTTTAAGTACCGGAACTGCCCGATAGCAAAGTCGCTGTTATTTACTGCTTGCATTCCTTCCTTTCCGCTGATGCCGACCCCGATGTGCGCCTCCTACAGAGAGAGAAGTGAGAAGAGATGCAAAGACTGAATTAGAGAGAGAGAGAGCTTGACAAAACTAGCCTGGGAGCTCTCCTTGCCGCATAGCTGGGTCAAGCGGGAGGAGGCTCTTGGGCGTCAGAGATTAGGTCGTCGTAGCAGTGGGTTGGGTGCGCGCTTAGCTAAGCGAATATTGGGAGTGATAGTTTGAGAGCTCCTGCCTGCTTGGGCCCTACCATTCTCGCCGCGTGTCTTCCGTCTGGACGAGTTGATAGGCCGGGAAGCCTTGTTGGTAACGTCAGAGTGCCAGGGTCCCAAGAGCTTGATCTTTAGGTAGCCCGACCGTTCATTAGTGTAGTCGCCTCCTACCCTCAGGGGATGTGTTGAGTACCGTTCGGGCGGATTTCCGCAGGCTGCTGCTGCTTGCTTCAACAGCTTGCCCACGTCCTCCGCAGAAAAGTGATCCCGGGTCGGCCCTATCGCTAACCTCCCGCTCGTCACCTGGATGACCTCAGGCCGAGTGAACCACCTTCAGAAGACAGCCCGTTTTGACAGGGCACAGAAGAGAGTGTCCTGACCTCCGTAAGCGACGTTGAGACCCTCTCCCGATCTGGTCGTCGTTTTGCCGCCGCGTAAATCGATAGAGACTGCTTCTGTCCTAGTGCTATCTCTGCATGGTCTGCCGGCGCAGTCTCAAAGCTGTAGGTCGTTGATCCTTAGAACGTTGGAACCATATCCTCTGCAGTAAGCAGCGAAAGCGCCAAGCTGCTCAGTTGACTGTTTCTACTGCGCTGCACGGGTGTAGTCAGCTGTGCCTCCCCTCTCCGTTGCCACTGTGTCTAGGTTCTGGGCAGGGCGCCAAAGGCTGAGGCTGATTGAGCATACCTGAGACTGAGGAGCGAGGTCAGCGTCATTCTCTAACCGCGCCAGGGAATCCTACTATCCCCTGGATATTTCGCCTAATCTAATTTGCCTACCTAGATGTCAACCTACCTGCCAGTCCCAGTGGCAGGCGATTTACTGCGGTAGCTTGGTATCAGGCTAAGCATTCGTGACTGACCATAGTCCTTACGCAGCGCCAGCTTCCTGTCAGTCTTCTAGATGCCAACCTCAACCTACTGCTTAGGACTAGTTTGCCGGAATAGGTGCTAGATCGGTTCCAGGCTTGGACCAGCCTAGTATTACGTACCAGCATTAATGACTGACCCTACCTCTATGCAGGACCAACCCAGATGTGCGCTGAGGCGTCGGCACTAAGTCAGGCAGCACCCAGAAGCGAGCTGAAGTAATTGACCCTAACGCTAAGCGTTCAGTGGCAGGTCAGCCACGCGTGCCAGAAGAAATGCGCTGATATTATGTCTTAAGGCATCGTTTTCAACAGTACCCTTTCTCTTGCTCACCTACCCGAGAGTTATGATGGTCTTGTGTGCCCTTTCTTCTCCTCCTCTCTCTCCGAATGTGATTGCTGAGGAAATCAGCAGTTATGATGGCTCCTTTCCTGTCTTGATGGTGGACCGGGCGTAAGACAGACCAAGACTTCGTAGCGTGCTTCTTTCTTTTGTTTATGCTTGCTTCTATCCTTAACCGGGATGAGAGGGGACATACACTCAAGGGAGGTGAATGGCAGACGCTAGGGAGCTCGACATTCGAAAAAAGTCAAAAGCAGCGAGAGAAAGAAGTACCGGGGCTAGCTATTGATGGCTCACACTATACAACCTATTAGAGGCTAGTAAGATGGCAAGAATATCACATGAATGAGAGCGCAAAGAGGAAGACGGCAAAGGTAAAGAAGTTCAGAGCAACAGGTATGAAATGTCTAGTAGGAGCAAGCGGACGGAAAGGAAGGAGAGTATGAATGAAGTTCGACGAGACAAAGAGCACAAACGGGAAATAAGAGAGGAGACGGAGGAGGGCCTCAAGTAAAACGAGACACTGAGTTCGGAGGGACGAGGGATAGTGTTTTTGTTCAGCACTTATGATACCCAAAGCAGCAGCGTGAGAAGGAGAGATGGCTGAATCAATTGTAAGAGTACCACAAGCTAGGAGAGCAAAACAGGCTAAGGAATAAAAAGTAAGAAGAGAAAGCGAAGCTCAAGGTAGTCAGCTGTAGGAAAGCTTACAAGAAAGCGGAAAATGGTGGGCCATTTTCTACGACAAGGGAGCGTAGCCAAGAGGGCGAAATGAAGGAGATGGGATCCGGCCTTCACCCGTACTTACTGAAAAGAGCCGAACAAGAGTGAGCCAAGACGGAGATCAAGCTGAGAGAACCACCCAAAAGGTGCAGACACGGAGGACAACAAAAAGAGCAAATGTTACGACCCTAAGAAGCAAGGCAAGTGGGACAGGGAGGGACTATCCAGAACGAGTGAAACATGCAACAGCATACAGATTACTTATCTCCCCCAAGCAATAGAGACACCAAGGGAGATTGTATTTAGAGGCAACGACAAGAGATCACCAGGACGAGTGCAAGATTAAGATGGAGCAAATGAAAGAAGGAGTGGTAGAGTGCACTGAAGGAGGCAACCAAGCATATATATAAATGTATAAAGAGAGAGAGAGAGACACACATCTTAAGAAGAGAGGCAGGTAGTGAGAGGTGGTGAGGCGGAAAGCAATGGTCCATATTATAGGCTCTCATTACAGGGTAGAACTAGACGAATTATTTAGGAGTGTAGAAAGGGAAAAGGGAGGCAGTGAGGAAAGAAGTCGGAAGACCGAAGGAAGAATTGGGACGTGAGGAAAGGAGAAAGAAAACAGCGAGAAGGAGAGAAAGACAGACAGAGACCCTATGCGAGAGGGTCATGGTGAAGGTGATGGGAGGCGAGTCAACCTGAGACGAGAAATCTTTACTCTCCTTCTCTACCTCTCCACTCTATCTAATCAAAGTTCCCAGGGGCGAAACCCAATTCTGACATGATTTCTCCTGCTTGGCTCTATGTCAATCTATCATAAAGAAGACAAGGCTGAGTTATGAATAGTATCCGCGATGCTATTATGAAAGCGGTTGGGAGAGTAGCAGCAAGAGGAGAGGAGTAGAGGAAGGTTCATGACTGAGGAGGGAAAAGGTCGTAGACATTGTACGAGGAGAAAGAGAGCGTGCAAGGAAATAACGGAGGAGAGGTACAGCGAGAAAACGAGGAGAAAAGAAGGTGAGGGAGTCTGTGACTGGAGAGAGAGAGAGACGGGAAGAGAGACAGACACACGGGAGAAAGGAGCTAGTGGAGAGAAGTTGATGACTTTTAGCAGAGGTAGATGTTGATGATGTCTGAAGCTCTGACTGGATGAACATGTAACAAAGGGACCTTGATGATGATTATGTGTCAATTGGAATGACTGTCACTCTTGGTGCTCTATCTGCGACCAGCGACTGGAAGAAATAACTTGGGAGAAGGAGAAAGAGAAGCAAGAAAAAGGCCTGCTGCAGGAGGAAGAGTAAGAAGAAAGGCAGTCATGGTGAAGAGAGATAAGGTTAGAGAAAGAGGGAAAGACCCAGCGGTAGATAGCAAAGAAGAGGCTAGGTAAGACCGAAAAGGGAAGGCAGAGGGCCAATATGAAGAGGAACGAGAGATTTAGGGTAACATAATAGGGAGAAGAGAAAGAGAGTCAAAGTAAGAAAGCAAGGCGGAACAACGGAAGAGACAGGAGGCAAATCTGGAGAAAAACAGAATGATTGATCAGTATGAAGGCGCTTCGTCTTGAGAAGTTAATTCATATTTAACTCCAGATTCCCTCTTTGTTGCGCCCTCCACCTCCGCTGTCAACGAAAAAAGCAAACTTGGCGGTGCCTCGAGCCTAGCCTGCCACCTGAAACCTTTGGCTGCCTAAGATGATGAAAGTTGAAAATGGAAGGCTCTCAACTTTGCAGCAGTTTGTGATGCACATGGGAAAAAGGCTCTGGGGGAGGGGGTGGGTTGTAGCGAGATTGCATCGCGAGGAAAGGCACGGAGCACTCCCTTAGAAGCCACATACATTGCATCCCTCTCGCTTTAGCTCTCAAACGTTATACGCGGTCTGATATGATCTCTTCTGTTTCCCCGCCCTAGTGGTCCTGGCCTGAATATCTGTACAAAGATAGAACCTTGTCAAGGATAGGTTGGAAGAGAGAAAAGGTTTAGAGAGAGAGAGAGGGGTACAAGAAGGCCAAGATGGAAAAGAGAGGAGAGTAGCAGCTCACGAAGGTGGAGGAATCAAAGAACAGAGACACTTACACAAGCAGATAAGACAACCGAGGATAATCGAGACTGCAGAAGTATGACGAGCAACAGACAAATAGAGAGGAAGTCAAGAAGAGCAGCAGAAGGGACATAGAGAGAGAATAGAGAAAGACCAAATTAAATGATCAGTAACAGAGTCTTCATCGTGTCGCATTAACTTACATATCGTCCTCAAACACTTGCCCCTCCGATAGCAATTTGACATGTGGCCGCTGTGTCCGAGGTGGAGAAGTAACTCAGCAGATGAGTATATGAACCATCTGAGCAGCTCTGACTCTGACTCATCATACAGGACAGCAGTTTCTACAGCTACCTCAAGTGCTTCTCAAGTGCTTCATCCCCGCTCGTAGAGTCTCGTCTGACTGCACCTTTCTTCTTGGGAGTAACAGCAGTTGTTGGGGCGCTGGGCGCCGGACCTTATCGCTGCTGCTACGGGATTGGGCAGTCGCTGTGATGGGGGTAAGATGAAGCTAACAAAGCGGTGGCCCGACATTTGTTCGATTGGAAGTAGCATTTTTTAGTGGTGGGTGTCATTACATTCATCATGGAAAATGTTCTGATGCTCAGCAAGCACTGCTTTAGTACACTCCCAGGTCTTACGATAAAACAAGATAAGCCCAATAAAGAGTCAATGCACTTAAATTCTCGACACTACCGTCCAGCTTCTAGGACCTTCTAAGACTCTTTCATCGATCATCAGATACTATGGAAAAGCAGAAGGCCCTTGATAAAGCGCTATGTGACGTTGAGCAGGCCAAAAAACCCGGTGTAGGTGCATAGGTCAAGAAGTAGAGATTTATATTGAAGGCCCAGGAGGATTTGACGTGAGCAGCACAAGGGTACTTAACGTGAGCAAGGGAAGGAGAGAAATGTTAGCTTTTAAAACACCAGGGCTACAGTGGAGGCGACTCGCCGTCTACAGTGAAGGTCCCATCATCCATTATCCATTATGTGCCTCCCCTATCCGTGCTGCGCGCTGAGTCCATCTTCGTTGTTCTTCTGAGCAGCAGGCGGCAGACGCTGAGGCTGACCGAGCAAAACTGAAGATAGTTTACCTTGGAAGAGACACCCAAGAAGGTAGGAGGATTTTGTATCATAAAAGCATCTTGTGAGAGGGAATGGTTCAGGTTGGGCAGCAACTTACCAAGAACAACAACAGTAGTGCAAGACAATTTAGGGCTTCGTCGTCGCCTGTCCAGAAAAAGAGAACGACTAATAAAACAACTAAAGGCGCTATGAAGCTGACCTTGTCAACAAGTTCATTATTACTAAGGCGCTATGAAGCTGACCTTGCCAGCTTCTTGATCCCGTGTCGCTCCGTCAAGGGTCCGTCCACCCGCCCAATTTCAGGCCATGATGCCTCACTCCTCTGATAAGCCATAAGTTTCCAAAGCATAGGTAGCGTTATCCTGCACTTCTTTTTATTATGTTCCACACTGCTGCTGATAGTGCGATGATGATGTCCTCTTATTGCAAATAAGATCATTATCACTTGACAATATCCGTCATTCAATCGTATCAAATCTAGTATTTGATAGATTGGATGACTGTCTGAGAGAGGGAAATCTCCTCTCTCTCTCAGTTTGTCTTTTTCCCTCTCTCAGTGACGACTGATTCAGCTACTACGCAGCTCAGTCCTCCCTTTTGAGAGAAGTCGGCGACAGCTCCAACCCTTACGATTTGGTTAGTGGTTGTATCACGAAAGGGAACTTTGGTCGGCCAAAGGACAGCCGGTGAAGAAACATTAATCACCAGAAGGCCACGAAAGCGCAGCATTCTTTCCACTGCCAACTGTCAGTAGCTGTAAACTCTTCCTCTTTACTGCTATTCTGGCAGTCGAGTCTGTCTTCTTCTTTCATCTTCCGAGACATCAACAACGTTAGCACTTAGGTGGAAACAACGACAGGACTTTACGGCGACAGAGAAGTGGGACAGAAAGATTGCGGTGTGCTTCGCATTGCGAAGAGCAAGTGGTCATCAGCAGAAGCAAAGCGGTTAGTAGCAAACGAAGATAGTCGTCTCATTGGCGACGAGGAATCAACGCGAGCATTGAGGTATCTTTTGTGCTTCCGCTCCTACGGTCAGCGTAGAAAAGCGGCGGTATCTTGATCAAACGCTTAGCTGAGGAATAAGCGCCTGGGTGCCATCGGGAAAGGCACAGGACACGAAAAAATCACAGCACTAAGGAAGTGCAACACCTCCAAACAACGAATGCTGCTGGAAGCTGTTGTTGTGAGAACACATAGTAGAGCTGGAGCCTGCCAACTCTAGAGATCAACGCCCAAGGACCAGAGAGAGAATAGTGGAGACATCTACCAGCAGTAGCGCTGTTGCTGCTCACTAAGGGTGGCCAAAGAGGGGCCATTAGCTTCTCTAAAAAGAGCATCGTCGTCACGATTTGGAGAAACGCTTTCCGTCAGTGAAGCCTGTTTCAGCCTCGGGAGGAAAAGAAACGGGTTCACTAACAACGATGGGAGGCAATGGAGATCAGTCTGTGCCACTGTATCAAAAAGTGAGAGTACGGTGGCGAGAGTGGGTTAAAATTGGTGCTCCGAGAAAAATGATTGGCTGGATCCGCAATGGTGTCGAGATACCGTGGAAAGATAAGTCTCCAGATAAGTTTGATCATGGGTATTGGTTCCGAGTGGACGGTGTTTCCCGAGAACAATGTCAGCGAGAGATTGAGAAACAAGTAGCCATGGGCGTTCTAAAAGAGGTATCAGAGGACCAAGCGCATTGTGTTAGCTCCTCGTTCTTCATTCCAAAGCAAGGTTCATCTGATGTCCGTCTTATCGCCAACCTTATTCCCCTCAACGAGCACGTCGAAGAGAAGGGGATGCAGTACGAGCGTATTCGAGACTTGACTGGGATGTACGCAGAAGGACAAATGGGTTTCACTTGGGACTTGAAGGATGGCTATCATATGCTGGCAATTAAAAAACGCCATCGCAAGTTCTTTCAGATCCGAGTTTTTGGTAAGCTGTATGAATATCAAGTCTTGCCTTTTGGCTGGTCTCGAAGTCCAGAGTTCTTCGGACGTTGCATGAAGATTGTTGCCCGGTGGATGCGCCGCAAAGGAATTAAGGTTCTGAACTACGTTGACGACTGGGCTTGTGTAGACGAGGCAGATCGCATTCATCAGACGCGGGACACGGTTGATCGTCTCCTCGGCACTCTGGGATTGACACGGCACCCAACGAAGGGACAATGGGAACCAAGCACAAAATTCGACTTCCTAGGCTTCACTATAGATCTGGACACTGGAGTCATCAGCTGTCAAGAGAGAATGATTGATAAGTTAGCTGAAAAGTCCAAGCAGCTAGAGGTACATATGCGTCGAGATGGTCGATGGGTCCCGAAGAGATTACTGGGCAGTTGGATTGGCATCATCAACAGCATGCGTCAAGCGAAGCCTTCCAGTGCAACACTGGTGCGGCCTTTCTACAATCTGCTCCGTCAAACTAAAGCATGGGATAGCAAAGTAAGGATAAGCGGACGCCTAGAGCGAACCGTCAAACGTATGGTTAGCCAGCTACGAGCCCTTCCAGACACTGTCATTTGCCCCAAGCCCTGTGACTGGACAGTAACCACAGACGCATCCAAGGAGGACACCGGCGGCTGGGGCGCAACTTGGTCAAGTGCGAGCTCCAATCTCGAAGGAGAGATAATCTCAGAGGCTCTGCGGGGAGAATGGACTAAAGCAGAATTACAGCTTCCCATCGCAGTGCTTGAAACCCGAGCTGTAAGACGTGCGCTGCAAGCGAGAGAACAAGTCGTGGAAGGACAAGAATGGAAAGTTAAAACAGACTCGATGGCGACCATGTGGGCCCTGCGGAAGAGGGCAAGTCCATCTGTGCGAATGCAAAAGGAGTTATATTCTTTGCTCAGATACTGCCTAAAGAAGAACATACCCTGGCCCCAAAGCATCGAACACGTTCCGGGAGAAGAAAACGAGATGGCAGACTACCTCTCTCGGTGGGATTCAACAAAAGAAGTTCAGCGGCTGGAGCAGGTACTTGCGTTGAAGACGGAAGTAGATTGTTTCGCAGAGGAGTGGAATGCAGTTCATTCCCTTCATTTTTCATGGCACACTACCAGGAACTCTGCTGGAAGAGATGGGCTCTCACAGAGCTGGAGGAAGCGTCTGTGCTGGTGGGCACCACCCTTTCCTTTGATCAATTGGACCTTAAAAAAGATCAAACAAGACGGAGCTCAGGGCATCATCGTCTGCCCCGAATGGCCAAGTGCAATATGGTGGCCAGTGCTGCTGGAGCTTAGTGACAAAAGGGTGTCCGTCAGAACCCAATGCGTCACATGGCACGAATCACATCCAAAATTACCAAGCAACACTGCTGTCCCATCATCATGGCCTCTAATCGCCTGCAGGATTGGCGTCAACAAGAAAATTCACATAGCTCATGAGCAAGATCCAGTCCAGGAGACTCATATAGCCACCATGCCGCGGAGCACAGCCAACGCTAGCAATAGAGGCCAACAAGGCAGCAGCAACAACACTGACAACGAGCGACGGCTGAGACACATTAGTCATGACCCCAGCCTCATCACGAGTCTGAATTCCGATGGACCACCATCAGACAGGAAGATCAACCGAACAACACAAAGGACGAAGAAGGGAGACCCTTCCTCATCAGCAGGATCACAAGGACAAGTAGCAGCCAGCGAAGATCAGCACAGCAACAACAAAAAAGGAAAGGAGAGCCATCTTGGTAGCAACGTCATTTGTTGCACCAACCAAGCTTGAAATTCACGCTGGACGTTATCGCCACGGTTTCACAATGTCAACCACCGACGCTGGACCTGCGGTAGCGATGCTGCTGCCAAAGAGTATTGTTATTATGACCGACCGCTTGGTCATACTACGAGTAGCTCTTCTTCATCTATGACTGCCATCTTCATCATCGTCTCATCTTCTACCAATTCTACTTTTTAGTTGCACTTTTTATCACTCACCTTTCCTTTTCCTTCTTACACTTCTTCTTGCTGCTGGACCTGCATCCGCCCTTCAGCATCGCTAGCAACGATGTTATTCCCTTACTAACACCACATCTTCGCCCTCTTCTTCTAGGTGGGCGAGGGCGGGGTTGAAGCTGTCAAGCCGAGACGCAGAGGAAAGCAGACATTGTCTTCATGATAATGTCCTCTTATTGCAAATAAGATCATTATCACTTGACAATATCCGTCATTCAATCGTATCAAATCTGGTATTTGATAGATTGGATGACTGTCTGAGAGAGGGAAATCTCCTCTCTCTCTCAGTTTGTCTTTTTCCCTCTCTCAGTGACGACTCCCGCCCTCCCACCGCTTTTGTCTTTCTTTTTTCCCTTGGAAGCTCTTGAACTTATTGGAAAACTGAAAAGGCGCAACGATGTCGATTAGCGCCAAAGAAATTACACACTGGGTTGGAGTTATTGAATGTTGTCTGAACATCAATTCAACAATAAACAACAACGTTCAAAAGCAGACATTGTCTTCATGATAATGGCGCGAGATGGAGGACATGAGATTCTCTTCTATCTATTGCATAAGGCAGTGACATCCAGGAGTCTCTAGTAGGCAGGCTTGCCAAGAAAGAAGTCGAGTACCGGCAGGAAGGCCATCTGCGTCCAAGCAAAGGTCTGAGGTCTTCTCGTCATCAAGCACTTTCATTCCCCATCAACTCAAGTGGCCAATACTCCTACCCGCTTTCGAGAGTTGGCCAATGCTCATACGTCCGTAGGAGAAGCCCATCCACCCTACACTTATGCTTTGTGCATTCTTCTGCGCTAAACTGCCATGGAGTTCCAACAACGATGGCCTGGGAAATTGCCAGCCCCTGCATCGATTGAGGTCGGCTGCATTATGATAGATGTTCCTTCCAATAATAAGAAAGGGTTTCTGCCCAATCAAGGTAAAGGAGGATGGAGTGTGATAAGAACAATGATCGACTCACTGTGCAGACCGCCATGCCACAGGACCATCACTCTCTTATAACTACTTAGACAGAACTACCTTTGGTTCCAATGATGATGCAAGAGGATGGACAGCAAGCTTCTGTCTGTCGCAGGTAGCAGCTGATTGATGTACAATGCTTTTTATTGTACTTGTACGAGCTATGGATAATGTTAGAGCCCCAAACCTAGTCCATCGGTCGAAAAAGAACGTCTGGGCTTTCTTTTGAAGTGCATTCTTGAGATGTAGTCCCTTTATGTCGAAGCCCCACCAGTGTTGCTGTTGCTTCTCTTGATGATCAGCTTACAATGGTTGCTATGACATAATGCTTCGCTAACTTACGACCGCAGACCTGCCATTTCAGAAGTTCTGTGGGTGCTGGGAAGAGCAAAGACGTCCATTGAATGCGAAAGGGAGGAATGGCTGCACCGTCATCAGATACCTCTTCTTTAACTTCTACCCTTGGTACTGGTGCTGCTGCTGCTACCGACCGCTTGCTCTTTCATATTCGATCTGCCGGAATCTGCTTTGGGCATCCGCATAATATACTGCACGGATCATCGCAACCTATCCAGACACCAACTCTAAACTTGCCAAACTCTAGTGGGACTGTGATATGCCACAAACCGAACTACAACTACAGAGCGAAGAATGGGACGTGGTGCGCTCAACGATTAATCATGAGGCAGGGACACTCTGGGCAATCTTCTTCTCATCGAACCCCTGTCGCAGCCTCTCGTTTATCGTCGCGGTCTCGAGCGGTAGATGGGACTACCTGCGCCTTCTTTAGTTGGCATCAAGACAGCCTTCAAGATCCAATCCAGGAGATACGTAGAATACTCCTGATCTCCGGAAGTCCTTACGACACTGACTCTGAAAGCACATTCAACACTGAAGAGACGCTGTCTAACCGCGTCATTGTTATCAACCGCTACGATTGGTGCTACTACGATGATCGCGGTGGTTGCCCTCCTCGGTATGGAAAACAAAGCATTGAAGACGGCCAATGGGGATCGACATGTGCGCTGGTGGACTATGCTAATGCGACAGACCTATTTCAACCTTCTTCCGGCAACACTGCTTACATCGAGCAAGCACTTTCCCCGTTGGAAAACGGTCTCTCGGAGGTGGTCGGTGTTCGAATGTTTCTAAAGCGTCATGAATATGAGTTTGGGCGCTTTGGACTGAATGCTGACAGGTCCGAAGTCCAATGCTTTTTGTTCTTCTCGTCAGATATGAGCTTCTACGACGCTACTTTTGAGGGCGAGCCTGTATAATTTCAAAGGACAGTGGCCCAGATTGTTGCGGAGGATGGTGTCAAAAGGTTCTTAGGCTTTGGCAGGTTATCCTTGATGTTTCCGAATGGGTATCCTACGCCAAGCTCCTCAGATATGTTGCAGTTTTCAGAACAAGAGACTGTGATTGACCTTGAATCTGTGAAGAGAACGATTACACTCGTGTGCCCCAAGCTTCGCGTCGAACCACCGCTGGACAAACTTGTCGTCCGCTTGTTAGACTGCTGCATGATGACCTTTCTCTCAAGCCTTGGTGCTAAATTAGCTGGGTTTTCCACCGTAGAGGAGGGATACGTTTCTTGGCTGCTTCCGATTATAGCAAGGACGCTCCTTCAAGTCTTGACAGGAGTCTTGGCAAATATCTGACGGTGTATCAACCTCGCACTCCAGACTCAGATAAAGTTGAGGGTCGTATCAAGCACTTCTTTTTTCAGCGCCACAACCTTGATGCTACAGACGAGGATGCCGAGAAGATTAAAGCCATGGTGGACTTCCTCCTGGCCGAGGTCGTCCAGATTGCCGGCAGGTCAACAGTTGGTTTCAGTAAGAGACCTTATGGCTCCTTGTGATTTACGGATCGCGATTGCATTGGACGAAGAACTAGTCAAAGCCTTCCAGCGCTGCTCGCTACTATGGATTAACGAGGACAAGAGAGTCAGCACTTCAGATTAGTCATACCACTAGGCAACGTAAGTATTAACCCTCGTCTTGCGCTACATTTAGTAAGCGAGCCATTTGAGGAAAATGTATATGTCATAAGCGTGTGTTGTCTTGTTCTTCTCTTTTGTCGGTAGAATGCCTTCCCCCGTGATTGTGAGACTTAGCTTTTTGCTCATCTAGTAGAATTTCGGAATCTGAGTGGGGCCACTTGAGGTCGTCTGATAGAAGACGTTATAATGTGATTGGCTTGAAGACAATTTGCTAACCCTAACCCTAAGTCTTCCTCCGCGTGGTGCTAGTCTGAACTGCGGCCTGGCCAGCCAAGGTACAGACAATGCAACTTCTCACTCTCCTTCAAAACCCGCCCTTGGTCTTCTTACATCTTACATTTACAGCTACTGGGGCAGATCTCATGCAAGATTGAGGTCAGGGTCTACGGGTGTTATGTCCTTGTCGCTCAAGCTATCAGCGCCAGAAAGAATTATGCAGCTTACGACGTAGTAGTGTACCTAGCTATCATTCACGCTCTAAAGCTTATCCACTATTTAAAGGGACAATATCATCTCACGGGTCCTCAAAGTCACCGTTCATTGCAATACCCTCAAGTCCCAAGAGAGGCTATCAAAAAGACGAGCTCGGTAGATTGAGCTCTGCAAGTTCATGGATATTGATATCCAGCACATCCTTGCATCTCTATGGACTTCGTCTTTCTTCAACCATCATCCGCCGGAGGGATTCAACGGTATCTGGTTCAATTGTAGATAGTTTTAGCAAGCAAGAACATTACTGGACAAGGACAATGGAGCAGAGGACATAATGATGACCTTTTTTTTTCATGGCTTGCCAAAGGTCATTCTAATATCGTATGAAGACCCAAAATTTTAACAGAGACTATTGGCAACAACTCCAACGTGATCGTGGCAGAAAGATTAGACTTTCTACCGCCTATCACTCTTAATGGGCAGAGCTGGACGAAGTTACGTAGGTTGATATGATGGATGCACTACGATGCTCCGTGACCTACAATCAAAACAACTGAGAGGCGACCTTACAGTTGATGAGTGTTTTGTCGTCTACAATAGTGCTGAAGACTCTGCTACGGCTTCAGCCCTTCCTTCGATATTTATGGGTACGGTCCACCAAGTGAATTGCAGTGGCATCACGTTCAGTAGACGGATTGACTCAAGTCATAGACCACTCGGTAAAGATTGTTGAAGAATCAGGAACGATAGAAAATATCTGGGGGGAAATTAAGTTTTCCTGGCGCAATTGGAGGATGGCGGCTGACCTCCGCCACTCCCAGTTGTGCTCGGTCAGCCTCAGCCTCTGTCGCCTGCCCGGAACCTAGACACCGCGGCAACGGATGGCAGAAGCACAGCAGATTAGACATATGCAGGGCCGCAGGACAGTCAATACAGTCAGTTTCTTAGTCTTTAACCCTTCATATCTGATACTGTCCTGCCACCGCTAACGACGTCTCAATGCAGGCGTTAATTCCGTCAGCCTGTAAGACAGGCTAACACACGGCTCGCCTCATACAGGTGTAGATTCGTCAGCCTGATAAAACGGCTAACACACGGCTGGCCTAAGACACTGGCGGTGTGCCCCGACTTTTTTTAAAACAGTCTAACAGACAGCTCGCCTAAGTATATCCGTGCGCTCAAGAGAGGCTAACATACCCCTCGCCTCATGCAGGCGGCGTAGATCCGTCAGCTGCAGACTGGCTACCAGACGGCGCAATTTGTACAGCTGTGGTCCGTCAGCCTTAGGACAGGCTCACATACTGTTCGCTTCTTACAGGTGCAAAGATTGGTCAGGGTAAATGTAAGACAAACTAACAAACGACGACTTGCTTCATCGAGATGTGGCCCGCCAGCTGAAAACAGGCTATTGCACTGCTCGCGTCATCACACAAATGCGGTACGTCAGCCTTAAGACATGCTAACACAGCACGCTTCTTATAGGTGAAGATTGGTCAGCTTAAGACAGGCTAACACACGGCTCGCCTCATAATACAGGCGGTGTCCGCTAGCCGTAAGATCGGCTAATGCACGGATCGCGTCCTAAAGTTGTAGGTTCGTCAGCCTCGGTCGTCAGGATAAGTTAAGACAAGCTACCAGACGACGGCTCGCCCTACAGGTGGTCGTTCAGCCTTAAGAGAGGCTAACGCACGGTTCGCTTGTTGCAGGTGTCGATCCGTCATCAGCTTGATGCAGTACAGGCTACCACACCGCTGGCTTCACACAGACGTGGTTCGCCAGCCTCAAGACAGGCTAACATAGCTCGCTTCTTACTGGTGTAGATCTGTCAGCTTAATAAGACAAGCTACCACATGGCTCGCCTCATATGGTCTTTGTCCGCCAACCTGAAGCCAGTCTAAGAGACCGCTCGCGTCCTACAGGTGTAGTTTCGTTAGTTCGAGGCAGCTGGCAAGCGGCTCGCCTCTTTCTTACAGAAGTGGTTCCGCTAGCCATAAGACAAGCTTACACAGCTCACGTCCTAGAGCTGTAGATCCGTCAGCTAGGACATGATAACCGACGGCTCGCTTCTTACAGCTGTAGATCCGTCAGCTGTACACTGCTAAGACCACGGCTCGCCTAATAATACAGGGGCGCTTCGTTGTCAGTCTTACGACCGGCCAACAGACAGCTCGCTTCTTACAGCTGTAGATCCGTCAGCTTAGGACTGGTTAACACATTTTTCGCCTCCTACAGACATCGTCGTCCATGAGCCCTAAGAGAGGCCAGCGCACGGCTCGCTCCTTACAGGCCTGGCCCGCCAACTGAAGGCAGGCTACCATACGGCGCTCCATCAAGCTATTTTACGACAGGCTGATACGTGACTCACCTCATTTAGGCTTCACACGGGTGTAGTTCCGTCACCTCACTTTTAAGCGGCCCATTCACGTCTCGAGTCATTTATGAGAATGTCCGTCAGCAGGATTGCCGAATATAGCCATAGGTCCGGCAATAAAACCATGTCAGGCTAAGAACGTGCTCACCTCCTACAGGCGCAGGGCCGTCTAGCTCAAAAGAAGATAACGTAGGGCTCGCTTATTACAGGTGTACATCCGTCAGGGTGACAACGATAGGCTAACACACCGCTCCCCTAATCCAGGCATGGTCCGTCCGCTTCTATAATTCTAAGAACGAAAGTGAGTCTCTGCCTCACATGAGGCAATTACTGTGGTGGCTGCTGCTGTAAGGCCAGAATAGTGAAGCCCCATAGGAGTTGGCAGTGAGATGTGGACCAAGAAAGAATTCCCGGGAGACGCAGCCGGATTGGCACAGTCATGGACTGCTTCTGGGCAGTAGGAGCTGAGTCGCGGCTGAAGCCCTGTCTTAAGAGCGTGACGCCTCGGAGAGCGATGATGTCCCGCGCGGGGAGCGAGGTTAGTCCCATCTTCTAACCGTGCCATGAAAGCCTGACATGCCCTCCGGATAATCAAATGATATAGTGAGAGTTGGACCACAGTTGACACTTTAGCAGCAGCATCTGCGGCGGTTTCCCACATTCTTCTAATAGGGCTGTTCCGCCCGCCGTTAGGGCGTACTGTCGCCATCGCACACAATGCAACCATTGGGGTCCGGTTAGGGCCGGCTAACACATGGCTCGCCTCATACAAGCCTACGACCCTTAGAGTAAGTCAGGCTAAGAGCAGTCTAGTTAACCTTCCCCAGGACTAGTAGGGCCGCCGCACCACGTTTGATGGAATAGCTCTGTATGGCATCGGCTCCCTCCTGCCCACAGCGGTCGGTCGCTCGCGTGGAATCCTGCATACATGGCGCACCACGCTTTGTTGCCTGTACCCGGATGGCCCGGCCGATGTGATACTTTTACGATGCCAGCACCGAAGAAGAACTGCTACCTGACAGCACCACCAACTCTGTTGGGGCGCTACTATGTTGACGTACTTCTTTCTACTACGGATGTCGAGTATTGTTTCGCGGGAAACACATCCGTTCACCCGAGGATCAAACCTTGGGTATGGGACAGGTCCCGTCGTTAATGCAGATAGCGCACAGCAGAGACAACTTCCTTGATCTGGGCTGCGGCAGACGCTTCCATTGGAGAGGAACTCTTCAACTCTTACGAAGTTTGAGGTTCAGGCGAGGGAGAGCTGGCGAGAAGGCCGAGGACGGTATCACGGCAACAGCGAAGGACGTTGCTAAGCTCGTAAAGCAAACAGCAGCAGCCAGCGGACTCCCACCGCAGGGATACTCAACACACTCTTCAAGGGCCCAGAGCCTTCTGGGGCGCCACACACAGCCAAGCGCCACCACCAATCATTATTCTTTGGGGCCTAGAGCCTCCTTCCGCATGATCCAGACAGGCGGCAAGAAAAAGCTCCAGGCGAGTGATATCAAGCGCCAGTTTGATCCCCCAACCAGAGGCTTGTACATCTCCCTCTCTTGTCACGACATCCGGGTGAGTAGTAGAAGAAAGCATGAGCAGCGGTATGCAGAGGAGTACAGGAGAGAAGAAAGTTTGCAACCAATGACCTAGCAGGCTTTCTACAGAGCGTATTAGGGACGATCCTAAACGTCTCAGACCTAAAATAAAAGAGGCTGATTCCGAGGGGGACGGGATCATACTTGATTGCAGGGGTTCTACCACCACCTATGATGTCTATATGTTTCACCCACTTTTCCATGTATCTAAGTCAAAACGGTATCGTTACGGAGATAGGAACGAGGAGCTGGGAGAGATCAAAGCAACCTTCTTCTAGAGATTCAGGGACCGGTGAACTGGTGTGTCATTGGGAACATATTATCGTCTTGGACAAGAGGATTCGGTAGGCGGCCGAGTATCTGCTGCTCAGGTGGCAAATTGCCAGCATCAAAAGTTTTTGGAAGAGCTCTTGGCAGCTAACAAAGCGCAGTCTCTATCCCAGAGTCTTCAAAGCAGTGAAGAGTTTGAGCTGTACTATGGCGAGGACGACGAGGAAGCCGTCCAATCTAGAGGGGAGTGGTGTAACACTAGGGTGCAAGGAGGTAATTTGCCTCCCAAGCTATTTGCTTCTCGATTGCTTCAGAAGCTGCCAGCAGAGTTTGCTATTGGACTCAGAGCTGAAACGGGCAAGGAGCCATTTTTCTAAATGTAGCAGGTGTGGTGGACTGGGACGGCCAGTGTCTGCATATGGACTAGTCGAGCAACGAATATCGCGATAGCAGCATCGAGGCTTGGAACTAGCTGCAGAAGAAGTGTAGGAATAAGCTGCCCAAGGTAGGTCTAGGGTGTGAGAGAGAAGTCGTTGTGGACAGAAGAGGAAAGCGAGGGAAGAGGAGCTTCTTCCTACAACTCTTAACAGCAGTCAGCTATTAGCTTCCATTTATAGAGGAATCCCACTCAATAAAGCCGCTCTTCTCTCTTCTTTCGCGATTTGTCGCTCTTCGGTAGTGCTCTGTAGCCCTGACTACTGTCGCTTTTTGCCAGCTGCGTAGTCTACAAACTCTGCAACAGAAGAGCTTTCTGTGGTTTCTGGCATCTTTTGTGACAGAGACCGAGTCTGAAGGCTCCTTCTGCTTCACTCACAATCCAAGTTTATCCTTCACTTGAACTTATGCTCTCCTTCTCGCCCTCTTGAGTCCTGAGTGCCGTCAAACAGGTGAGAGTATAGCTCCGTCCAGCGGCGATTCCCTGTCCTATGGAGGGAGAGGAGGGAGAATAAGGTAGTGAATGTCCTAACGTCTTCTGCGTGCAGAGATCGCCCTCTTCTTCTCTTCCTTAGGGGTTAGGGTTATACTCTGTCAAAATCGTAAGCAGCAGTTGCAGTGGCCATAGGAGGCTTCGTCCTTTCATACGGTTTTTCTCTTCTTCTCTTCCTTTCCTTGTTTCTTCTTGGCATCAAGAGTTTGTTTGCATTAGTGCTTCTAGTCATGGTGGTACGGTCCTAAGGAAAGACCTTCTTCAGTCCCTAATGCTTGCTACTACTTAGCGGTACAGGCTCATGCACTAACAAGAGAAAGAAGGCTTATCATGTCCACCAGGGCCATGCAGTCTTAATATCCGCTGTTCAGGATGTCAAAGGATCTGGAAGCCATGTTCTCGGTGTACAGCGCTTATAAATTCGATAGATGTCTTGTAGACATCTTGACGGGAACTTTCATCAATGAAGGCTGATGGCACTGTCACGAGCATTGACATCATCACTGTTACCGCTACTTTTGTCGCAACCAATGAGGAGCTTGTGCATAGATTAAGACTTACATTCAAGCCATCCATGAAAGCCTTTCTCATATATCCTAGCCTCAATTCTCTTCTTCTTCTTGCCCTTTCTGGACATGGCCAACTCGTCGGCTTCCCTCTTTAGACGCTGTACAAGCGCCAACTGCTCGTGCATTAGAATGTCAATAGCTGGGACAATGAAGAGCATATCATTGGGTAAACTACTCAATTCAGCCAGAATAGGATGGAGTCGTGGATTGTCATTGGCTTCTGGGCGAACACATGCTACATATGCGTCGTACAGCGGCTGCAAGAAGAACAAAGGGTCTTTCGCGGGGTAATTCTTCGGGACGGGTTTCTCCATTGGAGGCCGGCGCAAGTCAACCTGTGTCAACGTTTGGTTCAATAGAAGAGAGGAGAGGCCAGTAAGCAACAGGGAAGAACAAGCAACCATGATATCCTTGAAAAGTCACCTACCGGTGCATAGAAAGTTACTGAAGCTTTAATTGCCGTCAAAGAAGGATGGCGCAAGGCCGGCTGCTGGCAAGCTGCTAACGCGAGGTTGCCTCCTGCAGAAGTGCCTCCTATGGTAAACAGCTTTGTATCTGCACCCAGCTCACTCTCCGCATGCTTGAGAAGATAAGCAACTACGTCGTCCACATCATCATGGGCGGAGGGGAAGGTGTACCTTGGTGAATAGCGGTACTGAGTCGAGACTACTACTGCCCCAGTCTTATCAGAAAGCGTGGAACACCACCGTGCGTCATACTCAGCTGCGCCGCCAAGAAAAGCGCCCCCGTGGATATCCAGATGGAGAGGCCTTAGTCGTTTGTCACCCTCTGACCGCGGCGGTTGGAAGACAAGTGCTCGTACTTTCCTGTTCAATCTGGTTGGGATCCATATGACCGTATACCGTCGCGACGTGAGCCATGGCAAGCAGACAAAAGACATGATCAACACTTGAATGGGTTGAAGAACTAGAAGCCTCCAGCGATAGGTAAAGGGTAGATGCTTGCAGAAGAGAGCATCATACGTGGGACGGAACATGAGGTCTAACATGTCTAATAATAAAGGCGTCATGATGATGGTTGTGGGCGGTGGTGGTGGTGGGAAGGCAACAGCTTAGCTAACAGCCTTCGTTCTTCTTGGCCAAAGGATATAATAGGACAATGCCCTAACGTCGTTCCGTCGTGCTCCTCTATGGATGATAGAGAAATGACCAAGGGATCTTGAGGACGGTCGCTCGCTTTCTCTGCGCTCGTTGTTCTGCGACGTACAGTGTCTAATGCTGGTTTGTGACGCGCTCTGTAAAAGAGGAACTGATGATGACGACTTTTTCACGGGCCTGTGGCGCTTCCTACTCTCTTTCTATCCGATGAAGGAGGAGGATGATGGGGCTGACAGAAGCCTGAGCAGCAAACAGAAGGAGCTACAGAAGGACTAAGGAATAAGAAGATCTCTGAATGAGATCGCGTTGAAGGGAGAGTGATTGTCCCATAGTAAAAAAATGTCCAAAATAAGACGTGGAGGATCACAGCGACTTCTTTCTGGTGTCAGAAAAGTTGCGACTTTTCGAATTACTACTCGTAGTTCTGTTATAAAGCCAGCCGTGGCGAGTGTGTCAGTAGCTGGGGCACCGCGCTGGATCGTTCTTCCTTCCTTTAGTTCTACTCCGTCAGCCGGGTTGACTGTCACCCCACCACGTCCTCCTCTCCTTTTTCTGCTACCACCCTCGTTGCCGTCCCTCTCTCGTGCTGCTTTCCCTTTTTATGGTCTTGATAAGATGTTCTGTACACTCTTCTCTCCTCCTCCTCCCTGCTGTGTCTTTCCCTCACTCCTCGTCGTCATCGCTGATGGCGCTTCCCTCTCAAAATATTTTTCCTTCTTCTTTCCTAATCTCTCCTCCCTACAAAATCGTCCTCCTCTCCCTTTTTCTTATGGATGTATGGGAACCGGCTTTGCTCCTGTCCGTTCCTCTGGTTTGACTGCGCTCTTTCCTTCTCTGCTAAGGACTTGCACTTCTTGTAACTCAAAAGAGTCTCTTGGTCTGCTCGTTATCGCCAGATCTTAACTTCGCTGGTCTTCTCCTCCCATTCGAGGAGGCAACTAAGGATCGTGGTCGGGCAAGAAACGCTAATGTGTCTGGATGATTCTACCATAGCAGAGGGTTACTCGGCTATATGAGACGAACCTCGGGCCGCTTATTATCCGTCTTTGCTGCGCTCTCACCAGCCCGCTACTCACTCTGCGGTCACTACGAACTCTTTTATATCGTTAAACTTTTGGTGAGCATCCAAGCTGGCTGAAGATGACTTGTTTGCGAAAATTGTCGTCAATGTCTAAGTGTCAGATTATGGACGGAAACTCGGTCTATTTCTCCTAGAGCTAAGCATCTTGAGGGCTTGCCGTTCTCTGCCACTCCCTTAATTACCACCTTCTCAAGATGAGGAAATTTTTTCATCTCCTCCTTCTTCTGTCACTTCTAGGAGTACTTTCTAGTACTCAGTAGTAGAGGAAGAAGAAAACAGAAGGAGCTACAAGTCTAAGTCTCTTCATCAGCTCCCTCTTCTCCACAATCGTTACCTAAAATAGAAGAATCTTAGTTGATATTCTCAGCAAGAACAATCAAAGAACGAGGAGGAGAATTTCTGGCGCCGAGACCATCATCACACTGGACAAGGGCAAGCAAGCGAAGGGTTTGACTGCTCCAGGAGAGTGCGCTTCTTGGACGGCAAAAGAGACTCTGCTATTATGTAGAGTTAGTTGAAGCCATCGTCGTCAGTCCAGGCCAACGACCATGATACCGGAACGCTTCAATTCGAGCGCCCCCTTGCACCTTCACAAGCTGCTGCACAGAGTCAACGACACGAGGCATATCTCTCTAAGGACTCCCAGAAGAGAGGGGCAAACGCCTGCCCTACAGATTGACTGCGAGCCTCATACTTCTGCAGGTTGGCTTCTCAAGACAAGCAAGCTCGATAGCCGCCGTGGTGGGCTGCTCTGGATTGCAGGAGTGACTAGTAGACTACTGTTGGAAGAACGAGGAGTTATTGAGCTCTCTTTAAGTCAAAGAAGGGAAAGGTAAAGCGTCCAAGGGATATCTTTGGCCGCGTGATTGAAGGATGAGCTGACCTCCCTCACTTGTCACCTTTTGCTTCATCAGCCTCAGCCTCTGCCGCCTGCTTACAAGCTAGACACAGCGGCAAGAGGCACGCACCGCTGACTAGACCTATGAGGTGCCGCAGAACGGTCAACCGCACTCCCGCCCATTGCGATTGGGCCGATACTGGAGGTAGATAATAGTAGGTCTTTATTTTGGTAAAAGTAGTCGGGTGGCGAGGAGTATGTACCTATCGCTTACTTCTCGTTGGTTAATGAGCTAGGACACGGCTACTACTAATGCGCCGGGGCCAAGAGCCTCTTTCCGCTTGATTCAACCAGCCGGCAAGGTGCTCTTGCAGGAGGAAAGCAATAGACATGGGATTTGCAAGAACCATACATTTATCAACCCTTATTTCTTGTACTGCCTCTGTTGGACGACTTGTTGCCTGTCGGGTCAGTCCTTCTTAGTATTAACAAATGGGGAACCTATGACGACATTTCTGTCCTATATATAGCCCATTCTTCGAAGGCTTTCTCTCTCTTTCCGTAGCCGATCTTCATGATTAGGAGAATCTCCTCGCTGGGTTGTTTGGTCTGCTGCTTCAACAGTAGTGGTAGACCGCAATAACGAATCCGTACTCTTCTTTCCCCCGCCCGTCACTTTTTCCTGACAGGTAGAGGATATGTCAGTGTCGAGAGTTTTAACCTTCCCTAGGGCCGTTTGTGCTGTCAGAATTGTCCAATAGACCCATAACCTCCCCCTACTATCCCTGACACAGTCAGTAGGGCCCACCAAAAGCTCTGAAGGCAGAAGATACATTCTCATCAACTCGGGAACAGATCCTTGCATGTCTTTCGTCACTTTCCGCATTGAGTAAGCGTAAAATGGTGCAACATAGGTCGAGAGATAGACCCCCGCAGCAATAAGGAGCTTGCAATTGCATGCCATGGGACTGCCGTTGATGGAGAAGGTAATGTCACTGATGCCCAGTGCCGTTGTATAAAGGAGTCCAGTATATGCCGCAATCACCACTTGGGCTGTTGTTACCACTAGACATCGGAGCCTATTATTAGGCACGCTGCCGTAGCAAGCCTTGCTCGTGATAGATGACACCAAGATGCTCAGCAGTATCAGAACGCCATAATTAACTGCTGCGGCAGAGCCCATAGATAAGTCAAAAACGCTAGATTCGGAAAAAGCTCCCTGAGACGTGAAGGAGACGCGCAGTGTAAGACATTCGCTATACAGGGCCACCAGGCATGCGATGCGCAAGTAGGTGATCATGGCGCCACTGGGTCCTAGGAGCATGCAGTTACTGCCAAAGCCTGAGAGAAGAAGACTACTGGAAACTGACAGATGTTCAGTCATCATCTTGACGAAAGCAGTTTGACATGCGGCTATCACTGCAACGAGTGCCATTAGCTCTATAAGAAGGCTGGCAATATAGACTAGGACAGAATAGGAGTTAGGCTGGCCTGAGGTCTGGTGTAGCTTTACTTGGACCTGCAGCCCGCCGTACTCCAAACTCTTGGCTGCACGGGTAAGCTGCGGCTCCTGAATCAGCATTGAGCTCTCAATCTGCAGGCTGAGCCAAATGATCTCATCAAAGGCAGAAGAGATATTATACCTCGTCTTTGATGCGACATTGCTGAGGAACAAAACGCGGCGACTCGGTGGCTGCCCTTTCTCCAACGATTCTCCTACCCCACTGCCGGTGTTATAGCACTGACTAAGAAGTCGAGTGATGTTGAGCCCGCTCTTGAAGTTCTTAGCTGAACATGTGTCTTCCTGCAAGAATAGTGACAAGCCTGTCGTGCTCGGGATGCCATTGCAGCTGGATCTACAAGATGCGTCACAGTAGATGATGCTATCGATCGTTGAAAGGACGTCCGCAGTAAAGTTAAGGCCACGTAGAGTTTGACAAGCTCTGTTCCGCGCCAAGGGTTCTCGTCCTCTGTATAAGCGCAAAGCATTGGACGTATTGAGTACGAAAGGAGCCAGGGATGAAGAAGAAAGGGAGGAGACAGGAGAGAGTGTAGGCGAAGAGGCGCGGAACTCGGTCCTGAGACTGTTATAGTCTCCCATCGCAAAGCATTGGATGGCATGCCTTAACACCACAGCCTTCGCGTCGGAATAGAACATTGAAATACCGTCGTCTTTCGTCGATGCAAAAAGGAATGCCCATGCGGTCGTGACAATAGCCAGACTACCCTTCCATCCTCTCCCATAGTAATTGAAAATATTCCCTGGGACGCTCACATAGTCCAGTTGGAGACCATGATCACTTACCTGACCTTGTCGCTGACCCGACATGCCGCTGTAGGCCGTATATAAACCTGAAGCCCAACGCCCACTAGCATGCTCGTTGAAAAGAAGAGTGGGAGATACCCGAGAAATGTACTCCAGAGCACGGCGAGGTTCTCCTTGGGCATACCGAAGACATCGTGCATGATCTTGATCGAACGCTGAGTTGCATTTTGAGCTCTCCTGGAGACAAAGTTCATCGAGTTTCGACATCTTATCATAGTCTGCTGCAGTTATATTGAGTGCAGCACGGCGCATCCAGAAGTATTTGCTAATCGTCAGGTTGCATACGCAGAGGGCCGCGTTGACATTGCCAAAGACGGAGCTTGCACGATCTGCCTCACGCTCTGTGATGAGAAAGTCATCGTAGAAAGACCATGTCGGCCCGCTGTCGTTAAGTGGCATCGGTTTGGGGGGACTGGACGATGAAATCCAGACATCTGAGAGCTTCCTGTTATCACGTCTCACTTGAAGTTCGACCTGCGGATCAATAGCCCAGCCATCGATTTTCGACGCCAGCGACCAAGAATCAGGCCCGAGACTCAAAACAGCAATGGCAATGTTGTCGATTGTTGACTCCAGCGCAGAAGGTGAGAGGGTCGCATCAGCTGCAGTGGGGAAATAGGCAGGGATAGAGGAAGAGGAGGCGGAGGAAGAAACGAGGAGATTGATTGTCTCACTATAGCCTGTCAGGTTACGGAAGCTGCTTTCAAGCTTATGGATCTCGCTATCGTCGGCCACCTTCATCGTCCGTGTAATGTGCGACGGCAGGGGCCGAAGAAGAAGAGTACCCGCGCCCAGTAAGGCGACAATCAGGCTGAAGGCCACAGACCAAGTCATAAGCATGTGATTTGCAGCCACCATGACTCCTTTTTTTTTCCACTTGGTGTTGAAGAGTGACACCACCAGGCTCGTTGCCACCAGCCCTCTTCTTTGCTGGAACCTACTATCCGGAGTGTTGGACCAAAGAAGTAGCCCCTGCTATTGACTGTCGCGAATAACACATCTAGTCATACCGTTGACAATGTGCGATGAAAAATGAGAAGCGGCAGAAAGCAAATGCAAGAAGCGGGGCCTCTCACGGTACCTCCGCCTGCGTTCTAACCAAGGTAAACGCCGCAGCTCCCTGCTGAAGTCGAAGGTCCCAAACCTGGCGGGGAGAAGGAAGGCACGGGGCACGGCAAAGTGATTACTAGGAACTCGAGGGACTGTTGGTTACAAATGAGATTGAGGCTGGGGGCCTATGAACAAACTGGGCAGGAGAGAGGAGGAGCGACGGTACGAAAGAGAGAGAAAGGAGCCTGGAGAACACTAATCCTCCTTCAATTTGTGGAGGAACGGCGATCTCGTAGTGCCCACAGACACCAAACACCAACGTTAGAACTGGATCAAAAGGCCAGGCCTAAGAAATTCTTTCCATATTCTTCTACAGAACAGCCCCAAGAGAACGGCAAAGAGCTGAACAAGCAGACGATAATTCGTCCACCATCAAAACAGCCCAAAGCAGGTAGAAAAGACAGGGTCTGAGAATCCAAGAAGGCTGTTCACCATCCTCGAAAGGCCGTTTCGCTGTGTGTAAGAAAAAGAATCAACGTTTGTAGATCAACCAATCAATGGGTTTTGGAAACTTTCATAGCTAGTAGTATAAAGAGATGCTAACATAGGAATATCATGGGGCTGCTTTGCAGCTTTCTATAAAATGAAATGTTTCGGCAACGGAAGATGGAAAGATAACTTATGTACTCATGGCCGTTTCTCCCTCCATAACGCCCACAATCCAGTATGATCATCGCGCCCTTTCGTTCCTTATTCAACTAAGCTTAACTTTTTGTTAGGCGTGGGTCACTTTTTGCTGTTCTTTCCGTAGCACTCTTCCTTCTCCATGCTTCAACAAGGTCTCCCCCTCTCTTCTTTCTCCTTTCTCTTACTCTTCTGTGTCCTCTTCAAGCTTCTTTGATCGTTGTTCCTCTTACCCTATCTATCGTACGTAGCGACAGGCAAACGGGATGCAGGGCTGTTCCAGGGCGTTAGTCACCGCTGTGCCAATCTTTCTTGTTCAACTTACTTCATTTTCTATGCCAGTAGGTGTGTCTGACAAACCAATAATAATGGAGAAAAGAGATTTGGAGGAGCCAGCAGGTGACCAGCCCCACGGAGCAAATCATAAGGAGCCAACTGCAAAAAGGCATTGAGACGATTAGCAAACAACGAGAGACAGAAGAAATAGCGCATCCTGGCGCGAAACAAACACCGGAAACCACCGAGCAGCCGAAAGATAGCCATAAGGAAAAAGCACGGCGCGAGGACTGAAAGAGAGGCTTTCAGTCTGTTTTACCCTAAAGAGACATAAGAGGCGCATTCACTGGTGGGAACTATGGAGACAATCTCTCTATTGGATCAAGCCCAAGAGGAGAGTTACCTCACGGAGATCTCCAAGACTTGGGCATTTCCGGTGGCCATAACAGCCACTGTTGTCAACATCCTCGCGCTCCCAGCTCTCACGGCCCTCATCTGGAAGAGAAGAGACCATTTCCCGCTAAACTCCACACCACCGTTCCTTTTATTATCCACCCAGGTCGGTGCAAATCTCTACGTTGCAGCGCTAACGCATGGTCTTCTTGGGGCAAACTCTCTCCCATGCTGGCTGCACTTAATTCTTGAGTATGGCCGCTACTTCCCTTTCTTCTGCGGTACGATGGTGCAGCTCTTCCGCATATGGTTCCTCTACCGGCTGCAAGAGAGCAAAGCGAAGGGAAAGAAGAACTGGTTTGCAAGATATGCGAACCTCTCAACCGAGGGTGTGCTAAAAAGAATCTTTGTGGCCTCAGGACTGTTGCTATTTTTGGTCCCAGTGCTTCAACTTTCTCTTAACGACGCGGAGACGCTGGCCAGTCCCATGGCAAGTCTTGAATGTGTTAATGAAAAAGCTCAGGTCAGACCTTATACTCTTTCCTCTTGAAGATTGTTCTCAGCGTGGAGACTGACCACCTCAAATTGCTCTTGTTCCTTCTGTCACCTTCACTGTCATGCAGACGTTTGCAAGTATTTGCTGGTGGCTTGTCATTGGGGGTAACGTCCTGTTTGGTTATCTAGTCAAAGACATTGACGACGCCTTCAGTATCAACACAAACTGGAAGAAGATCGTTTACTTCTTTGTAATGGGCGCTCCTCTGAACGCCATGGCGATGATGTCCCCCAACCTTCGTGATGCTGAAAGATCTAATGCTTTCTCCATGGGACAACTTGCCTATGTTGGGGCATCTTTTGCTTATATGTTCTTTGCATCGATAGAGCCGATAAGGAAAACTTACGCTGCCGCTTTAGAAGAAAAAATGCAGATGCAGCGCTTAAGGGGCGGGTATGACACTGGCAGCAGCTCATCGTCGTCCTCCGACAAGGAGAAAGCTGCAGTTATTACGTCGCCGAAGGAACTTCGCGCGGCGCTGGAGGACCCCGTCCTCTGCAAGGAGTTTCTAGGATATCTTATGAGAGAATTCGCATGTAGGCTGGCTGTTCGGCTTCACCTTAATGCTTCTATTGCTTGGAATCGCCTTCTACCGTCGGGTTCTTCTTCTCAATCAGTTCCACTTACCTCCTTGGAAGCTCCAATGGATATAGATATATCGAGAAGTTTCCTCGTAGCCTCTGCAATTAGTCCTTCTGATCGACTTCCGTCTTCTTGTGTCTTACAAATCGTATTTCTTCCACTCACATTTACAACCTTGCCTACAGGCGAAGGTCTTCTCTTTGTGAACGCGTTAAGTGAAATACGGTCGCAACTCCCTTACTTTCAAAGCAGAGGAAGTATCAGTGGCGGCACTGAAGGGACGGGACCCCTTCCTAGCTCTCTGTTGACTCCTGGCCTGCAGAAATGTCTCGAAAATCTTTCGAACAACTTTATCACGCTCGGTGCACCTTACGAGATCAATATCTCCTCAGAGCTCAGAAATAAGATTCTGAAGCGTCAGCGAGAAATTGGAACAATCCCAACGAACCTTTCTGAAGTGCTATTCGCCCTGGATGAAGCAGAACAAGATGTCCTCGCCACTCTGATGGACTCTTATAAGCGATTCCGTAGGCAGGACTACGCACAGATTCGATTGCGACGACCCTCTGCAGCCCCAGCAGGCATCCACGGAAAAATCTCTCCAGAAAACAATCAAAAGGGTAGTTAGTTGGCTGCTGCTGCTGGGGAGGTGCTCAAATATGTCGCAAAGTGACAAAGAAGAGTTGACCACTCATAGAGCCCTAGGGATACTTCAATAATGCCAATCGTTGACATACACAGTGTAGCAGATAACAAAACATCAGTCTTTCTTATTACCATGATAATGCTGACTCCTCTTCCATTTTAATATGGTTATTCTCTCCTCATCTTATTAACGTCCGCCTACTCGCACATGGACGTATGCGGAGCTCCCCTGCATGTCTATCCTCAGGGTCTCCGTATGTTTCTGGAGCAAATCGCAGGACGCAGGGGTGAGCCCTAAGCCATCCTGCTCAAGTCCTCGGCACCCTCACACTGCTTTCTCCATTCCTCTCTTTGCTTTTTTCCTAGAGATGGTTGGTTTCGATCAGTATGTGGGGGTCACCCCTGTCGTAGGGCCTGATATACCAGCCGAGTCGGATCTCAGTCTGCATGGGGAAGCTGGTGACCACTACCATCTTTTGTGGATTAAACTCTGCATGGCCTATCGACTTCCACTGAACCCCACCCTTCGGCTGTGATGTCGCGCTGCGGCCCTCCGCTGACCCTACTACGCTTTGTCTAAGCTCCATCGCGCTGTATCGAAAGCTGCATCTGCGCAATGTCTGACGATGGCATAATAAATTCCCCGCTTAGGGTTAGGCTGCGTCTGACCCTACTGAAACAGATTACCATGCGGAGATCTACGCATCCAGATGGTGTTAGCCCTGCCCTCTCGACCTCCTTTCGCTGACAATACCTTGTTTGTCCTTCCTCACCCTTCTTTTTTTTCTCTCTCCCCCAATCTGTGTCTGCCCACATCTCTTGTACCTTCCCACTAGCTCCACGGGAGGTCAATTTTAGCTAAATGTGCACTCGTCAAGGACATATATATATTCCTACCAACCCCTTCTCCATAGTCAGTGCAGCCCTCCTTTCTCTGACAATACCTTGTCCTTCCTCACCCACTTTTTTTCCTTTTCTCCCTTATCTGTGACTGCCCAACCACATCTCTACCTTTCCCTAGATCCACCCGAGGCCTATCATCCCAGCTATTGCCGCTGCTGCGGACAAGAGGTGACGCTTTTGTGCTACGGAACACTGACTCTGCAATGACCAGTGTCACCTTTGTGGGTCATATCAAGCCCGCTGCTTAATCCTCACTCTGACTCTGCTCCGAACCCCACCAAACATACCTTCAACGAATAATCTGCATTAAAGACTTCGAATGCCTGACTTCTCCCAATCTGTTCCTTTCCCTTTCTTCTTGGTGGAATATCCAGGGAGGGATATTAGGTTTTCCTGGCGCGGGTGGAGGATGGGGCTGACCTCCTACGTCACTTTCAGATTTTCTCGGTCAGCCTCAGCCTCTGCCGCCTGCTCAAATCTAGACACGGCGGCAACGGATAGAAGAAGCAAAGCTGACTAGACCTATGCGCTGCCGCAGAACTGATCAGCATGTTCTCTCTCCTTCTAACTGCCTTTCTTCTTTTTCTCTTCTCTTCTCTTTTCTCTCTCTCTCTCTCGCGCGCGCTTTCTCTCACTCCACGGTATCACCTTTGGAATAACCAGGATGTTTGGCCAGAAGAGGTTATGGAGCGAGAGACTTGCTTGAAGATGAGGCATCGGTGGTAGGTTAGAAGAAGCGGGCTATACTACCTATTTAAACCCCTTCCGATTAGCCAGCGGTGCTGACAGACAGAACATGCCGGAGCCTGGTTACTACTGGGATACATGGAAAGAAGCGGGCTTGACTTTCATGAATTGATGATAATATCCTAATTCCAGCTTTGGCCATTGATGAGGAACATTTCTTCACTGAGACGAGGTACTATCGGCCGCAATACATCTGCACAAACCAAACAACGGACTCCCACTGTGCTGAGAGAATGCGACGTCAATCAACATGCAACGACTGCAGAGGTACTGCCAGTAGAGTCACCTTAAAGCTGGGTAACGAACGAAGAGCGGACTTTAACAGGATGGATATCGGCGGAGATGTTATTTCTGAGGGAGGACCTATGGTGTTATATATCACATGAGGCCCTACCACTCTTGTCAAGGGAGATGCAGCAAAATGGAAGATTGAGAACTTTGAAAGATAAGAACGACTTTACCACCCTAGCTGCTTCTCTTCTTGTGCTCGGGTAGACTTGGAAATAGAGTAAGGAGAAAGAGGCATGTGACGAAGCTACTGCCAGTACGCACCGGATTAGTGGTATTTAGTCCCAAGCACGTTTTACAGCGTCATACTGAGCTTTCAAAATAAATCCTACATCAGATCCCGAAGGCTCAGTATGACGCTGTAAAAGCTTCTCATACCCAAGCAAGACTAGCCCTTCGACATGCCCCAGGTGAAAGGAGTTTTTTGAGGTCATCTCCTGGATGCTGGAGATGAGAAGTGGTCGAGATGGACAGAAATGAAGAACAAGATGACATAAAGAATACGAGCAAGCAGACAATCGGTAGAAGCGGAAGTGGAGAGAAGCAGAAGAAAGAGAAGATGAAGGTGACGAAGAGGAGTCCAGGAAGGGGGAAGACGACGGAGATCAGGAGGATGAGCCCGTGGAAGAAATGAGCGATGAGCGGGTTTGGGGTTAGGGTTAGGTCAGTCCTCCTCCGTCAATAACACCTTGTTATTCAATGCCAAGAATGGCTCACACGGCTACAGCTGCACTGCTTCAATGCTATATTATTATCTCGTCACACGAAGAAACTAGGAACAGATTAGCTCCTAGACGGAATCCACAGGACCCAAGGACCAAGACGGCCTAAGACA
>FLMG01001817.1:0-15826 GCA_900088475.1 Hyphochytrium catenoides
AGCTCATCACTGTGGGGCTAGGGCTCAGGATCCTGATGCTCATCATCATCATAGAGAGGCAGCAGTGGCTGATAGCTCGTCACTGTGGCGCTAGGGCTCAGGATCCTGATGCTCATCATCATCATAGAGAGGCAGCAGTGGCCGATAGCTCATCACTGTGGGGCCAGGGCTCAGGATCATCATAGAAGAACGCTTATACTCAGTTCTTAGCTATCAAATGTTAGAAAATATAGATCTTTCGCTCTGTAGCAGGCAACAGGGGGAGGAGAAACATGGAGAAAGAATGAGGGAGAAAGAGAGAGTGAAATAGACTCAGGAGGCCCTGCTGGGAGCACAGGTGGTCTAGGAGGCTGAGTCAAGCGGGTAGGAGAGGATATAGAAGGGCGATCGCCAGATGTCGATAGGTGTGAGAGTTAAGAGAGAGAGAAAGTAGGAAAGAGGAACAAAGAAGGAGACAGTGTTCACTATCTTTGCGTCTTTCTCTTTGTTCCAGAAAGCTGGGAAGACTGACAGAGGTTGAGCGACTTGACCAAGAGAGGCGGTGGGCGCATGTGCAAGACTGAAGGAGAGAAAGAGAGAGAAGCGAGAGGAGGAGAGAAGAAGTCGAAGACGGAAAGGGAGAGGCAGGGAAGGAGAGACGCAGAAAGGTAGACCCTGCAAGATAGAAAACAAGTTTACAAGGTTTCTCTCTTGTCTTTTGTGTCTCTTTCTCTCGCTCACAGCCAACAAGGAGCATTGGTGATGATGAGAGAAAGGGAAGACTGTAGGAGAGAGGAGTCAAATGAGGATAGGTACGAATGAGGAAGAAAGCAAGAGAGAAACGCTTGAGAGAGACAGAACTCTCAGAAGAGAGTGCTTCAAGAGAGACATGCGAGGACGAGGCAGTGTGAGAAGAAAGAAAGAATACAGCGAGGCAAAGTCTTTCTTGATAGTTGATGGGACATTGAGTGCGACATGGAGAAGGAGAGAAAGAGAGCGAGAGAAAGAGAGAGACTGTGTGAGTGAGAGAGAGAGTGTGTGTGAGTAAGGGAGAAAGGAAAGAAGAGAGAGAGAAAGGTTCACAGACACCTCCTCTGGTCTCGAGAGAAGAAAGAGTGGAGGACGCGAGGTGGATAAAGCATTACATTCTATGATAAGAGATAAGGAAATAAATAGACGGTATATCTGCTCCTGGCTAAAAAGTACGAGGGGCCAGCAAGAGAGAGAGAGAAGAGGCAAGACAGAGAGAGAGAGGGAAGATGCGGAGACTGAAAAGAGCGAGGAAAAGAAAGAGAGAGAGAGAGACAGATGCAGACAGCACAGAGCAAACAAGGGCAGATAGAGCAAGAGAGGAAGAAAGAAGGCAAGGGGCTGACAGCCCTCACCTTCCTTTGGCTAAGATTCTCAAGAGAGACAAAGACTGCCGAGAAGGGGACCAGGCAGAAACCCCTTTCCTTTTCTCTCTCTTTCTCTCTCCCTTCTCTCCTCTTTTCTCTCTAATACCAGGAGCCATGGACTGTCATGCTCTGGCAGCTGTTGCACAGTCTTCCCTCGTGGCCGTTCATCAGTCTCTTCCCGCAGTTTGCAACTGCACATTCTGGTTCGGTTGAAATCTTGTCTCCACTCGTAGGAGAGAGAGACGTTGCAGAGAAACGCTTTTCCTCTCTCTCCCTCTGAGAAGCTTCTCCTCCTCTTTTCGATAGCAGGGAGGAAAGAGGGATATTCTCTTCCTCTCTTTGCTCACCTGTCTTTCGCCCATTAGAGTGAGAGAGACAGAAGCCCGACCCAGCAGTGCTGCTAGGCAAAGAGCACCCGGAAGCTTTGCAGGGGAGAAGGATCGGCGCAGAGGCAGAGAGAGAGAGAGAGAAGGGCTGTCCCCCGCGTCTTTCTCTCTCCAGAGTAGAAGGAAAGGGAGAAGAAGAGCGCAGCGAGGACATATGGGGTTCTCCTTCTTCTCTCTCCATCAGCGGCTGATGATGCGGGACCGAGGAAGGGCGAAGAGAGAGAGAGAGATGGTCTGGCTTTGACTCTCTCTTGCTAGTCTTCTCTCCTTCTTCCCATCCTGGTGGCGGCCACTGCTGGGATCTGCTGGGTCCATAGTGCGCTCTGCAGAAACCGTATCCTCTCTTTGCCTTCTTTTCACATCCCAGCCATTCACACAGCTTGAAGTCGCCCATGTGCCTGGCACAGAGACTGTCTCCCTCTCTTTCTCTCTCTTTCTCTCCCTCTCCACCAACGGCTAACGGGGTCCGTCCACAGCCCACTACGGCACACTGGCGCTGTAGCTCTGCGCCTGTCCTTGTCTGGTGAAAGGCACAGTGTCCTCCTCCTCCTCGAGAGAGCTTCTGACATCCAGGAAAGGCACAACGTGGCACCTTTGCCCCGTGAGAGAGACAGACGTCGTTTTTCGGGCGGGCAAGACGATCACAGCCGAAGAAAGAGCAGATGCGGCCGGCGAGCTTCTTCTTCTTGCTCTTTTTTGTCTTTCTCTCTTCTCTCTGCAAAGGCTTCTCTCTCTTGGGTTGGCTCTTTCTCTCGCCTTTCTCTTTTCTCATAGTAGAAAGAGCCTCCCTCTCTCCCCTTTCGTCTTCTTCTAACGCCTTTTGGACCGCGGAGGAGAGAGGAAGAAGATCAGAGCTTGGCCCGAGAGAGAGAGACGCCTTTCTTTTCCGCACGACTTTCTTCTTCTTCTTTTCTTTCTCTCTCTCTTCCGCCTTCTTTTTCTTCATCTTCTCACTACGCTTCTTCCTGGTTCTCGGCTCTGTCTCGCGGTGCGTATTGCAAAGACCTTTGCTTTTTGCCTGTCTTCCACAGTCAGAGACCGAGCAGAGCTTCATGACTGCGCCGTGGGAGATGCAGACATCGAAGCCGTGCCGCGCCTGTTTTCCACAGTCAATAACTGTGCAAACGCGGAACTTTCCCTTCTTCAGCATCGTCGAAACAGAGTCTCTCTCTCTCTTCGTCCCTCTCTTCTCTCCTAGAACCTTGTCGCTGGTGCTAGAGAGAGGTGGAAGGGAAGGATGAGCAGTGATCTGGGAGCTCTGGCCAGAAGGAGAGGAAGGCGGTTGAGAGGAGGAAGATGAAGAGAGAGAGGACGAAGAAGAGAGAGAGAGAGAAGGGAGAGATGACGGCGCCGTCGGCTTGCTCTTCCTTACGCTCTTCTTGTTACCTTGTCCATCGTCGGCATCCCTTCCTACTTCTTCTCCTGCTGCTGAGGAAAGACTCGTCTTTTGCTCTTCTTCTGCTCCATGAGTAGTAGTAGAGGTCGAGGAAGACCAGAGAGAGGCAGAAGAGACAAGAGACGGAGAGGCAAAGAGATCTCTTTCCTCTTCTCTCTCTCCATCTTTCTTCTTCGTCGTCCCTTTATCTTTCCCATGTGCCACACAGAAGCCCTTGATTTGCCTGTGCTTTCCACAGCCTGGGACAGCGCAGCGCTTCACGACGGCGCCGTGAGCGATGCAGACAAGATTCCGCGGCCGCGCCACCTTCAAGCAGCCAGGAACAGTGCAGCGGCGCGCTGGCTGGCGGTCTGACTTTGTGTTACCATTGGGATCTAGCTTTTGTGAGCACTTCTCAGCCGTTTGAGCATCTCTGTCGCGCTGTTGGCCGCTGTTCTGGCTGTCCAGGTCTTCGTCTTCGTCTAGTTGTTGCTCTGTGTCCTTGTCCGTAGTGCCGGGAAGTCTTTCTTCTCCTCCATCTTTCGCTTCTACTGTCCTCTGAGTCTTCCCTGTGAGAAGCTGGGACGATGCCTCCTTTTCCTTCTCCTCTTCCTCTGTCTTGACCTTGTGAGTGGGCTCAGTTGTTGCGTCCGTTGTTTCTCCAGAAAGAGAGGAGAAAGGTACGGAGGAAGCAGCGTCCCCAGAGAGAGAGAGAGAGGAAGGAGGCAATGATGGCTCCGATGCAAAGACTTTCTCTTCTTTTGCACTACCGGGCAGCTCTTCCGGAAGAACACACGGAGCAGCCGCATGCGTAGAAGAAGGAGAGACATCTACCGGTGGCAGGGTCTTGGGCTCTCGGGCTTTCTCTCTATTCTTCCTCTTTCCCTGTCCGCGGTGGGCAAAGCAGAAGCCCTTGACCTTGGGATACTTCTCACACCCAGGAACAGCGCAGCGCTTCACCATCGCGCCGTGAGCCACACAGACGCCGTACCGCGGCCGCGCCAGCTTTGTACAGCCCTCCTCACTGCAGACCTTCAGTGCTCGTCCGCTTCTGATTGTCACTTCTCTATCTCTCTCCTCCTCTTCTGCAATCTCTGCGTCTATCTCCGCACGCTCTCTCTCTCTCTTCAGCAATTTTTTACCTTTCTTCTTCTTCTGCACTCCTTTCCCTTCGGTCGCCTTTCCCGCCGCTAGGCTCACCAAAGAACCCTTTTTCCCTTTCTTCTTCTTCTTCGCTTCCATCGTCGAAGTAGCCAGCTTGATAGAAGAAGAAGAGGAGTGAGAAGATAACGTTTTCTCCTTTCCTTTTTTCCCTCGCTCTCTCTCTTTCTCTTTCCCAGAGGCTGCCCCATGGACTGCACAAAGCTCTCCGATACTTGGTTGTTTGTCACAGCCGCGGACGGCACAGCGGCGGACAATGGCTCCGTGGGCAATGCAAACCAGCTGGCGGCTCCTAGCTTGCTTTTGACAGCCAGAAACAATGCAACATCGTCTTCTTCTGGTCCCGCCAGTCACTTTCACTGCTCCAGAAAGACGGGAGAGAGAGAGAGAAGAGGTCTCTTCATTCCCTGCTGCGTCCTCAGAAGAGGAAGAGAGGGGAGCTTTCTTTTTTTTAGATACTTTCTTCTTCTCCTTTGCTTTGTTCGCAGCCGCGGGTGGGGGAGATGGAGGCTCTGTCTCTCCGAGAGAAGAGGCATTACCACTGTCTACACTTCGATGGAGAAAGAAGAGAAGCTCCGCGGCTGTCTGTCTCTCTGCTTCTGCTGTAAGTCCGCCACTTTCTTCTTCCATTGCTCTCCCATCATTCTTGCTACCGGCAAGAGAGAGAGAAGAGGAATCCAGAGGAACAGAGCTCTCTCTCTCTCTGTCTCTCTCTCCTTCTTCCTTTTCCCTCTTCACGTTGTCCGCTCCCTCCTCCAGTTGCTCCTTCCTCCGCTTCTCCGCCAGATAGTGCGCACTGCAGAGTCCATGAATCTTTACATTCTTGCCACAACCAGGAATTCCGCACTTTGCAACCACGGCACCGTGCGCAATGCACACATCTTGCTTCCCTCTGGCCTGCTTCCCACAGCCGAGGACCGAGCACCGCGCCGCTTTTCCTTTGATTACTTTCTTCTTCTTCTTCAGGAGATGAGTTTGTCCGTCTCTCTCTCTTTCTCTCTCTTTCTCTTCCTCCTCTTCTCTGTCTCTTGATGGTTCTGCTTTTACTCTGGGAGGGCAAGGAGAGACGGAGAGAGAGGAAGAGGCAGGAGGTTCTGGTTCTACTTGCCTGTCCGTGGCGCTTGGGGAAGAGAGAGGGGAAGAAAGAAGAGAGACATCAGAGCGGCCCAGTTCTCTCTCTTCTGGGAGTGTCTTCTCCTTCTTCTCAAGGACAGTGGTGCTTCTCCCCCACAAGTTTGTTAGGAGCGCGGCGCCGGCGACAGTAGTGAGACTGTCCGCCTGCCAATTGTCGTCTGCGACGCTCTTCAAGGCAGTTTGAGAGAGAGAAGACAGAGGTGGGAGAGAAAAGGAAGAATGAGTTGCTTCTTTCTCTCTTCTTCCCTGACCGTACGGCATGATAACAGAGCTGAGAAAGGAAGAGATGATGGGAGCAGTTGCCGCCGTGTCTTTCTCTTGCTCTTTCTTCTGCTGCTGGGTAGAGTCACTATAAGAGCGGTTCAAGAGAGAGGGAGGAGAGACAGTCATCACTTCTCTCTCGTTCTCTCTTTCTCTCTCTCTCTTTGAGCTTGTGGCTGCACTTGTCAATGCAGCGATCTTCATCACTTCTGCTCTTTTTCTCTTCAGGCTGTTGCCACTCTCTCCCTCTCTCTTCTCCATAGGGCGGGTGAGGTGAAGAGAAGAGAGAGAAGGATCAGCGATAACAAGAGTAGAAGACCCCGCAGTGCTGCGTCCTGCTCCTCTGTCCTCCGTAGCGTTGGAATAAGAGAGAGAAGGAGAGAAAGAGACGTCTTCTTCTTCTCTTGTCTCTCTCTCTGTGGGCAGCATGGCCCTAGCACTGCTGCTCGTGGCAATGATGCCGCTTGGAGGAGGACTACTCATCACCATCCTTCTCTCTCTCTCTCTCGACCCTCTCTCCTCATACCGCTCTCTCGTCTCTTCCTGGTTGGATGTCTCCTGTTCAAAGCCCCTCCTCGGTGGCTCTCTCTCTCTCTTGAAGTCTCTCCTTTCTCTCGTCGTCTTCTTCTTCCTACACCGCAACAGCCGTCTCTCGCTTTACAGTCTCTCTTTCGCTCTTCTCTCTCACGTCGCTCTTTGCAGGTACTGTTGTCAGCTGGTTCCTCGTCTCTCTCTTTTTCTCTCTCTCTCTCTCTCTCTTTAACTTTGTCCCTTTCTCTCCTCCAGGAAATAACAATGGGAGAGAGTGAAGACTGAGAGAGAGAGAGATGCCATAGGATTGGGGAAGTAAAACGGAGCAAACAGAGCGCGGAGGAGGAGGAAGCACCAGCTCCACACACAACCAAAAGCCCCTTGTGGAGGATGAGAGAAGACGGCGGAGAGAGATAGGAGAGAGAGAGAGAGAAAGAGAGAGGGAAAAGAGACAGAGAAAGAGATAGAGGCAGACAGAGAAAGAGAAAAAGGCTTTAGAAACGGGAGAAAGGATAATGAGAGAGAGAGTGGCGTGGGAGAGAGATACGGCGGGGGGAGAGAAAGAGTGAGAGAGAAGAGAGGGAAACAAGACAGAGGGAGAGGAGAGGGAGAGAGAAAAATGGGAGGACGAGGTGTGGAAGTGGAAGAAGAGAGGTTCCATAAGACAGAGTAGGCTTTGATATAGATGATGCCTAAGATCTGATATCGAGAGATGTGAGGAAAACTCAGGGAAAGAATGGGAGGAAGAAAGAAATCTCTGGGGTTTGGTGACTGGACCTCACCCTCAACAAAAGTCCCGGGTAGCTATTCGGGTCAATAGCGCATCATTGTCTGTATAGCCTCACAAGCTGCCCATTTGACCCGGATAACTGTTTTCCTCCAAAATACTTTTTATATGGGTTTGCGGATGACGCCAACCCGGGTGCCATGGAGTTTGTGAGCCCATCAAAGAATTATACCCGAGTTAGATCTTGAGGTCTTTGATTTCTGATATATAATAGAGAGAGGAAAGCGGAGGAAACTCGAGACCGACCCGGGTAAGCTTCATGCTGAAGAACTGATCAAGAGACTGATGAAGACGCGATGCTTTTCTGTAGCTTTTTCTCTTTTTCTGCAGCTTTTTCTGCAGCTTTTTGGGCAATGCTTTTCTGGCGCAAGAGCGCGATGCATGAGAGTTGCTGCTAAGAGTGATGCGATGGCATAGAGACCATACCAATATGTTCGTCGATCAGGGTCGTTGAGTGCGCGGTTGGGTGGAGCCCTTCTTCTTCCTTGACGACTTGTTCCATCGGAAGGGCCTAATAAGAATTGAGAGGACCGACTGACCTGACGAGACAAAATGAGCCAAGTTGTCGTGGGATCCTAAGGGTTACTTTTCTGCGTCAACCGCACCCTTCTGAGCTTCGCTGCCTCAAAGCTGCCGCCCAACAGGACCTAGAGTAGCAGTGACTCCGGTGGTTCTAAGAGGCTTGTGATCATGCAAAACACAGCCAGGTTGTTTGCACTGGGGTAAGTAAGTAGACGCTTCCATCGTTCGCAACAAAGGCCGAACGGAGGATGGTTGACAGAAATGAACCCTGTGGGGCTTGCAAGTGATCCTTTATGCTATGCTACTTACCTTTTGCATCCCCCGGGCCAGCCCTGGCCTCTAAACATTGGGCCATTCCGATGACACAGGCGGAGTAAGCTCCGCACGGCAGCAAAACGGAGTCCTCCAGCAGCGGTACTCCACTGCCCCTGGTGGTTGAACATGTGAACTATACTGTATCAAAAAGTTATTCACCTGCTGCAGGTCTCGAAAGCTTCACATCAGTACGTTTACGTCCCAAGCGTGGCTCAATCTTCTCCTCCAAGCGCCAACTACTCCTCGTCACCACGGTGTATTACGAAGATCTCATACCCACATGCATTGGATTGAAAGCTTCTTCGTTATGTCCATCAACTTGAAGGACTGCTTTACATAGCTTTGCTAGCGTGATACTGCCTGACGGTCTGGCGCCTGCCTGCTGGTAAGAACACCGTGAGATAAAGCTGTGCTTGTAGCTCATCAATGTAAATAAATGGGCGGTGTTACCTCGCTTGACACCTGGTGGAGGCCTTAGCAACTGCCACCTTTGCTCTCTCTTCTGTTGCTCTAGTGATCTTTCTCCCATTATTCATCGTCATCTGATCCTGCTCCTGGAAAATGGTACCTCGTCGCGCCTCCAGCCATGTGGAGGTCCAAGGCGCTGGGAGGTTAGGGTCAGGGTTTAGGCCCTTCTTGACCTCAGCCCACCGTCATTCTGTCGTTCTCTTTCTCGAAGAAGAGCAGAAAGCAGGACGAGCAGCTTTGAGAAGGAAACGAGCAGCTTTGAGAAGGAACCGAGCTGCATGATGAACTGCACCATAGCATTCGTGCTGACCTTGGGACTGGAAAACCTGCCTTGCGCACAGGAACTTGCCATAGGCTCTCGGCCTTCTTTAGGTCCAGCTCGTAGAGGGTCATTCAGCAAGCAAGGCGAAGGTGTCTCAGCTGGAGAGAGGTCCGCCCATCATCGTCACAGACATCGTCGAAGAGTTCCTCTCTTCTTCCCTCACAGCCCGATCTCTTGCTTTGTTAGAATAGTCTCTCTTCCATCTCTTTGCTTTCTGTCCCTTTCTCTCTTCCTATCTCTCTTTCTCCTCTTTCTCTTTCTCCCCTATCGCGCTCTCCACGTTTCATTTCCCCTTCTACCGCTTGGCTTTGTCAATTACCTTCTAATGCTGCTGCCTGACAAGACCCAGCAGTGACAGCAGCGTCACCACCACAGCGAGTTTCCCGTCCTACTGAATGAGAATTTTTTCTAGTCCAGCCTCCGCACCTCACTCCTCCTCCTCCAAAGCCCTTGTTCTGCGGCCTCCACCACGAGAGCAGCGGCCAAACAGGCTCTCGAGGACCGCAGCTTTCTGGAGACTCCAAGGTCGGGAAGAAGGAGCCTTCTTCCACGGAGAAAAGAGAAGGACTAAGATACAGAAGGTACAGAGCCAGCCTGCCTCTTCCGCCAATTCACTCACTCAGAATAAAAAGAGCAGAAGAAGGGCTTTTCTTACCGCTCGCAAGACTTCGTTGTATATCCCAGTCCTGGCCTCTCTCGGTCCCCTTTCCCTCTCTCCCTCTCTCTCTCTCTCTCTCTCTCTCTGTCTCTCTCCTTTCCCTCTCTTTTTCTCCCACTCTCTCTCTCTCTTTCTCTCTCCTTTCCCTCTCTTCTTCTCCCAATCTCTCTCTCTCTCTCTCTCTCTCTCTCTCTCTCTCTCTCTCTTCCTTTCTCTCTCATTTCCCTCTCTTTCTCTCCCACTCTCTCTCCCTCTCTCTCTCTCTCTGCCCTCTGATTAATCTTTTAACCAACCCGGACGTGACGGCCCCATGGTAACCATTGCCCTTCTACTCTCCTGACCGTTTTGTCGCAAGATGGTTGAACAAAGAGGCAAAAGAATGCGGCGCACAAACCCTGAGGCTTACTCCTGGCAAGCAGGCGGAAGGCATCATCACCGCCAATCTGCTCAGCGTTTGGACCACTATATTCCCCCTAAGATGTCGTCTACACTCCGCCGAGTTGCCTACTCTTCTTCATACTTTTCTGCCCTGCTTTATATTGTTGTCAACGTCCGGATCATCTTCTTTTCTCGTGACCTCCCCTTTTCTTTCTCTCTGTCTTTAGCGCTGGTAGCTTCAGAATATGATTTATGATAGGAGAGACACTCGGGGGGAGAGAGAGAGAGAGAGAGAGAGAGAGTGAAGAGGAAGATAAGAAAAGAAGGAGAAGAAGAAGAAGAGAGAAGCCACCAAGACGCGGACTTCGGGGCATCTTCGACAGACCCGTAGCGCTAGTAGCTTGAGCAGACAGGTTAAAATAGGAAGAAACGAAGAGAAGCTTGAACAGAAAGAGAGAGAGAGAGGAAAGAGAGGTGAGTGACGAAGAAAGAAGAAGAACCAGCCAAGGTGCGGGCTGCTGGGGCACCTTCTTCTTCGACAGACAAGAAGAAGACAATCGAAAGCAGGAGACGGAGAAACGAAGAAGAAGAGACCAAGACCTCATTCCTCTTCTTCTGCATGCATGACTCCTAACATCTTCGAGTCATAAATCTATTAACTTCATCTAAGCTTGCCCCATTTGGCTCCTGCGGTCGGCTCTCGTCGCTCGATGGAGCACGCTACTCAGTTATTCACTGAGACGGTCGTAGCTTCTTCGTCTTCTCCTCCCATTATTAGCAGCAGAAGAGTAAATGAGGAGAAGGGCCATGATGGACGCTGCTAGGTTCCCAACATAAAGCGCACCTCCGGAAGAAGAAGGAGCCGTGGTTGGAGCCGCCGTGGGAACAGGAGTACTGCCAAGATCCGTGCCGCCCTTCAGCTTTCGGCAGCGACATAGGGCAGCACTTCCCACTTCTTGCCTTCAGTGTCGCTTCGATAGACAAGGCTCGCTCCTGCTTTCAGCCCCTGCTCAGAGAAGGTCGCGGCGTTTGTCGCAACTGTTCCTTCGACCAACTTTCCAGTCTCATTCTTAAGAGTACTACTGAAGATCCAAAGCGATCCCAGCGGGAAGTTAGGGAAAGAAGGACTGTCTGGGACGGTTTGCACTTCGATCAGTTGCTCTTTGGAAGAGCGGGAAGAGCTTGATCTCCATCTTTCATCGGGTTATTCTTCTTGTCTGGCGCGTGCCCACCCTTTCCCACGGCTACCATGCTCATCACCTGATAGTTTCCCTTCTGTTCGGCGATACCATCAGTTCCTACCTTTCGTTGCAACCTCTCACTTTGGTCTTGCCTTTTTAACAGGAGTGTCATGAATCGGTGCCAGTATCAGACGTTCTCGCTTGCCGCCGCGGAACCAGTGTTAGAGCCGTAGAAATAGAAAGAAGAAGGAAGCGGCACGGTGGCAGCAAACCTATCGTCCACAAAGCTATGAGAAATCAGGACCTTCCGCGCTGGCATTGGCTTTTGCAGCTGGGTTAGAAGCTGCCAAGCGTCGTCCAGCTTGGTGCACAGTCTTCCTTCTTGTCGGTAAAAGGAGAGAGATTGGAGCTGTGCGACCTGCTGGCGACCTGGAGGAAGAAGAGTAAGGAGCAGACAGGCATGGGCCGGGGTAGCCCTGAGACGACTGCTGGTGCTGAACATGCTTGAAATGTGGCGGCGGTGGCTGTCTTTCCTCTTCTTCTTCTTCTCCTCAAACAATAGAGAGGAGAAAAATCGAGACCTAGACGATAGGAGGCAGGGATGGAGCATGCTCTAGGGGCGCGACAAGAATGGATGCCTCTTGCTCTCTCTCCAAATGTTGCCGAACTGACAGTGCTTCGCCGCTAGCTGACCAAGAGGAATTTCCAAAGAGTGAAAGCAGAAAGAGGTGATAGGAAGAGGAGGAGGATGGTCCAGAGAGATGGGCATAGGAGAAAGATGAGACGAGAGCCAAGGATCGGAGGAGGGATTGTGATGAACTGAACAGATGAAGGAGAGATGAAGGGAACAGCAAGAGGGAAGTGGGTAGCTCTGGGGAGGCAGTACATGGACCATGGCTTGATATAAATGTACACCGAGAGAGACAGAGCGAGAGACACACATAGCGAACGACAGAGAAAGAGAGAGACAGAGGTTACGGTCAAAGCCATGATGACACAACGAGACGGCGCTGCCAACGACGGTTGCTTCTTCGTGAGTCGAGTAAGGTCTTCAAGAACAGAGGAGGAGGAACAACCTTGCCAAGAGAGATGAAAAGCTGACTGCTGCAAGGCAGGACGAGGGGCCAGCAGCCTACGCGCACTAATCTTAAAATCTCTAGCTACGAGGGAGAGAGTAAGTTAGAGCATTGTAAGAGACAGCGCGCGACAGAGCATGGAGGAGAAAGAGGAGAAGACAAAGAGGGAGGCAGAAAGGTAAAGGCAGATAGATTGCTGCCACAGCAGGAAGGGAAGGGAAGGGCAGAGAAATGAAAGGGTGGCTGTCGCAGGGAAAGGGAGAGGAGAGAGAGAATAGACGACTGTCCAGGGAGGATAATGCTATTAGAGAGACCTGGCGCGGCTGTTAGAGGATGGAACTGACCTCGCTCACTGTAGAGGAAACGGGCTCAATCATCAGCCTCAAGAGCCTCTGTTCCCGGCTAAGGTTTCAGGAGGAACCAGCAGCACCAGCAAAAGGAAGTGACCGCAAGAGTAATCTTCTACGGAAGAAGTTCCGAACAACAGTGATGAGCGGCACGTCCCGCGCAGCGCTTGCCCATATTAGTGCTCCGTAACACTAGGTTCTAGGTAGATTATAGGTGTCTAGTTAGGTAGTAGGAAGGTGGTGATAGGACTGCTAGTCGTCGAGAAACGAGGATGTAACAATCATTCACTAGCTTAGCTCGTCGTGGTGACTTTATTAGATAGTTAGGACACGGCTCTAATTCATCCGCCCGGGCCATGGGCCTCCTTCCTCCTTCTACCGCTTGATCCAGCGAGCAGGCTGCAAGAAAAGGAAGCTCCCAAGGCGGTATTGCCAAGCGACGCCAGTGTGAACACTAGCCCCAAGGTCATATTAACGCGTGGGCCTTCGTCAGTGGGAGATGCTGCGGATGAGCCGAACGAAGAAGAAAGTCAAACTGTGTGACAACAATCTCCTCTTTCGTCTTTCTGGCGACGTTAACTATCGAAGAATAAGAGGACATCGAAGATCGACTCTTCTACTATCATTGTTCGGCGTCCCTGCTGTTTTGCTTTCTTGTCAATGTTCCTCCTGCTGGTGGTGGTGCCGACCTCCTCTGAACTCTGTAACACTTTCAACTTCTTGAGCCCTTCCAGTGATGAGGCAATAAGTGGAGAACCCCAGCATGGAAGATGAAGATTCCACCGATCGGCCCGCTCAACAACCCTGGCGGCGGCAAAGAGACTATGATCTCTGTGGTGCAAGTCACGGTGTTATATCTGAGATACTCCGTGTAATAGTACCATCATATACTCCTCTGAACTACAAGCTCTCGCTTTATCTCTTGGAGCTAGCGCTGGGGCCAGGAGGTGGATAGGAGAAGGCGCTGGCGGGAGAGGCGCGGCCTTTAGAGGAACTAGCCGACGAGGATGGTGGATAGTCCCAGTCTCCTGGGCCAATGGTTGTTGGCTATCAGCGTAGCGCTTTTTAACCCTCCTCTCTCTCTCTCTCTCTCTCTCTCTGTCTCTCTCTCTCTCTATGTCTTACTCTCTCTTCCTTTCCCATAGTGGATTTCCTGTGCTCAAGCTACCCGCTCTGTACTTCTATAGAAGATACCCAGCAGCGGTCCGCATCTTGGCCGTTTCTCTCTTCTTCTTCTTCTCTATTTCTTGGTTTTCCTTCACTCTCTCTCTCCTCTGTCGGATTATCATCTCAAGCTACCAGGGCTAATCGCTGGACACCTTCAACAGAAGTGTAAGAAGAGGCTGGAAGACAGAGAAACGGAGAAGAAGAAGAGACCAAGACTCACTCTGCATGCAAAAAGTATATGTAGACCTATAACCTCACTTCATCTCACCTTTGCTTCTGATACTTAGCTCTAATCGCCATGATGCAGCACGCTTATCTCTGTCAACAATGACGCGATAGTAGCTTCATCTTCTGCCATCGTCACTAAGAAGAGAAAAGATTGATGAAGAGAAGGGCCATTGGCACCACCGTCGACGCTAGTCTCCCAGCATAAAGCATCGCACCTCCGGAGGAAGAAGAAGGCAAAGTTTCTGCAAGGACATAGGGAAGAACTTCCCAATTTCTGCCTTCAGCGTCGCTTCGATAGACAAGACTCTCTCCCGCTTTCAGTCCTTGCTCATAAAAGGTAGCGGGAGCTTCCCCAACCATTTCTTGACCAACCGTCCCATCATCCTTAACAGTTCGAAGGACCTTCCAGACCGATCCTAGTGAAAAGGACGGGGTAGAAGAAGAAGTGTCTGGGAGGGTTTGCACTTCGATCAGTTGCGCTTTTGAAGAGCGGAACAACCTGATTTCCATCTTTATGGTGCTGTCAGGCGTCTCTGCACTCTTTCCCACCGCTACCATCCTCGTCACCTGATAGCTTCCTCTTTGTTCCGCCTTGTCAGACACGTGCAGAGATGTGGTCTGCTTTGCGGAGAGACCCAGCCCAATGCCACCAACGAACATCTGTAGGTCTTTCCTCTCGAACAGGAGATTCATACGGGGGTGCCAATATAAAATGCTCTCGTTTGCCGCCGCGGAACCAAAGTTAGAGCCGAAGAAATAGAACGAAGAAGGAAGCGGAACGGTGGCCGCAAACTCATCGTCCTCAATGGCAACAGACATCAATCCTTCAGTGCTAACATTGGCTTTTGAGGCAGCCTTCACAGCTTCCAAACCTCGTACACTTTGGTGCGCAGACTTCTTGATGGTGAGAAGAGAGAGGGTAGTGCTCTGTGCCGACGTGGCGACTGGAACAGTGAGGAGCAGACAGGCACTGGCCAGGATAGCCCTGATGACACGACCGTCGGAGTTGACCATGCTTGTAACCTGTCCGGATGGCTGTCTTTCTTCTTTGTCTTCTCCTCGAGGAATAGAGAGAAGGAACACGAGACCTAGACGATAGGAGGCAGGGATGAAGCAGGCTTGAAGGCAACAAGTGATGCCTCTTGCTCTCTGTCCAAATGTTGCTAAAATGATGACAGTGCTTCGATTGGTGACCACGAGGAAGCTTTAAGAGTGAAAGCAAAGGTGATAGGACGGCATCTTCTGGCAAGAACCGAGACTACTTCTCCTCGTTATCATCTCTATCTCACCGTTGGCCTGGGCCCTCCATAGTCCTATGGCCAAGCAGGAAGGAAGAGAGGGAGCTAAGAAGAGCCCGACGTAAACAGTGGATGAGTATATAGTATAGAGAAGAAAGAAGAACCAGAGAGACAGGGAAAAGTATTGATGAAAACAGAAAGAACCGCCACGGAAGAGGAGGAAGATGGTCCAGAGAGCGAGATGGGCATAGGAGAAAGATGAGACGAGAGCCAAGGATTGGAGGAGGGATTGTGATGAACTGAACAGATGAAGGAGAGATGAAGAGAGAGCAAGAGGGAAGTGGGTAGCTTTGGCGAGGCGCTTTGGGGAGAATGTAACCACCATGTCTCTCCTCCCTTTTCTCTTTCACTTACCACAACAGAAAACTACCGGCAATGCCTCTACGTCTTTCTTTTCTTCTCCTTGGTCATCTCATCATTGCACTTCTTGTTCTCTCTCTCTTCTCTCTTCTTCTCTCTCTTAGACAGACTGGAGACGGAGAGGATGAGGGACAGAAGAAGCGAGTGTGTAGATGGGAAAGGTGAGAGAGGGAGTGAGTGAGTATGAGTTTTGGAGAGCAGAGACAGAAAGAGTGAAGAAGAAAGAGTGAGAGAGAGAGAATGAGGAAGAGAGAGTGGAAGAGAGAGCGAGGAAGAGAGGGAGATAGACGGCAACTCTGGCTAGATGTTAGTCCAAGAGGAGAGAGTAAGAGAGAGAGAGAGAAAGAGAAAGAAAGAGAGAGAGAACAGAAATAAGAGAAATGGGGAGAGACAGAGAGAACGAGGAGAGAACAAAGAGAGAGGAGAGAGAAAAGAGAAGAGAGAGACAAAAAAAAGAGAGAGAAATGGAGAGAGAGAGAGAGAGAGAGAGAGAGA
>FLMG01001820.1:0-10000 GCA_900088475.1 Hyphochytrium catenoides
AGAGAGAGAGAGAGAGACTTTCAGAGAAAGCGGTCCGGCAGAAAGGGAAGAAGAGGGGGAGAGACAGGACATGGCGGAAGAGGAAGAAAGAAAGAAGCACAAAGGAAGAGACAGGGAGAGAGAGAAAGAGAGATAAGGAAGAGAGTTGGACTAGAAGTAAAAAAGGGAGAAATTTACGACCTGGCTCTTTTTCAAGGCTGGCTCTACGAAGGCGTCCACTGCCCCATCTGCTGCTGTCTCGCTGCTCGTTGTCTTCTTCGTCTCCTCCTTCCACGGCGCCTCTCTCCCTTTTGCCTTGGTGTCCTTGCCTTCCTTCTTGCCCTCTCCTGCTGCTTGTTTCTCTTCTTCTGCCCGTCTTAACCTCTCGATTCTCTGCTGCTCAGCCTTGGACGCCTTCTCTGCTTTAAATTTCTTCGAGTGAACCCATTCCTCCTTCTTCAAGAGCTCTGCCCGTCGCTCCGCCCGAGTTTGACCTAAACAACGTTTCTAGTTAGCGGAGCCAGCAACGACGATACCGATGTCACCCAGAAAGAGAGAGACAGGTGAAGAGAGAGAGAAAGAGAGAGAGATGTATAGAGTAAGAGAGGAAGGAGAGAGAGAGGGAGGAGAGAAGCGAGTGAACGAGAAAGAAAGAGATAGAGAAGGAATGAGGGAGAGAGAAAAAAAAAGAGGGAGGAAGACACAGGGAGAATGAGAGAGAGAAAGAAAGGGAGCGGAAGAGAGAGAGAAAGAGAGAGAGAGAGAGAAAAAGAGAGAGAGCGATAGAAAGGGAGCGAGAAGGGAGAAAAAAGGAGATGAATGAACGAAGGGAGAGAGGCAGGACGACAGGGAACAGAGACAATGAAAAGGAGACATGTGTAGAGGACTAGGAGAGACCATGAAGAGTGAAGGAACATAACAACTGACGGAATGAGAAAGTGAGACTCTGAGTAGGAGACCAGACAGGCTCTAACGTCAGAAGAAAGGAGCAGAAAGCAAGAAAAGAGAGGATCTTGAGCGCCTTACGTCGCTTGTCTACGAAGAAGAGATCAGTGCTGGGCAAGATGCCAAGAGCATTGTCCTTTCCATCTTCCTGTAGATGCTGCAGAACCTCTTCTTCCGCCTCCTGCTCTCTCTCCTTCCTCTTTCTCTGGTTCTTGCTTCTTGCCTTGACCATTTCTACTCTCTCTCTCTCTCTCTCAGTCTCTCTCTCTCTCTCTGTTTCTCTTTATCAAGGGCCGTCTCTCTCCTTGAGGACTTAGAGAACGCGATCGCTTTCTCCTTAGTCTTTTCTTCCGTGGAGAGTGCTGCGCCTGGTGAGAGATTGACCAGGTGAAGAGAGGGAAGATGATGAAGCAGATGAGAGGAACTGAGAGAGCTTTCAAGTCGAAGGCTGCAAGGAAAGATGGAGATTGAGACAGAAAACGTGAAAGAGAGAGAGAGAGAGAGAGAGGAAGAAAGAAAGAGAGAGAGGAAGAAAGAAAGAGAGAGAGAGAGAGAGGAAGAAAGAGAGAGGAAGAAAGAGAGAGAGAGAGAGAGAGAGAGAGAAAGGAAAGAGGAGCATGGTTCTGATGATGGTTGGAGAGGGAAAGGCCACCTCTCAAAGAGTTCAAGGAGAGACCAAACCCAGGGGGAGGCCTGAAAAGTACAAGGAACAACTGAACAACAACTACAAAAACTGAAGGGGGAGCTTGCTGTATCTCAAAAACAACACGGGTAGGCTCGCAGGCAAAAAGTATTGCATCTGCCGGGAATCGAACCCGGGACACCTCGATGGCAACGAGGTATTTTACCACTAAACTACAGATGCTCGTACGATGACTTTGCGTGACCTCCTTGCCTAAGTCAGGCATTATAATTCCCAGTAAGCTACATACTTGAGCCTTGAGCCACTCGAGGACAACAATAATGAAGATGCGCGCAGGACGAGAAGAAAGAAGAGAGTCAATGAACGAGTCATCAATGATAGATAGATAGGTAGTAGAGGGTTGAATAGACGTGCTAATCGTAAGGGTGATGCTGAGATAGACTACTGGAAGAAGAAGAAGACAGAGAGTGAAGAAGAAGGAGATCAATTTCTCCGAAGTATGAAAATATTCGGATAAATCTTCTGAGGAACTACGCAATCTTAATTCTTCCTTTTATAGTAAGTGATCACGTTGATGGAGAAGAGGAGAAGAGAGAGTGATAGAGAGATCAGGACTCTGTAGGTCTTGTTGTCTGTTCTTCCTTCTTCTTCGTCTCCTCTTCTATCTCTTCTTCTTCTCTTATGCAGCAAAAAGACTTCCTATTATTATTTGTACAAATAAAAGGGAAAGGAGGAAAGTGAGGAATGAAGTCACAACAGGCAAAACAACGAAGCAGCAGATTGCTCCATTATTGATACTTTATGAAGAATGCAGACGTAGTCCCTTCTTCCGCTGTCATCCGTCCTGCCTCTTGACCCACTTTTCCTCAGCACTACTGCTGCAGATGCTGCTGTTGTCTTCTCTTCTTCTCGCTGCGCTGCTGGTTGTTCTCTTTCATCATCATATGATAGGAGGAGGAGCAGATGATGTCTGTAGTAACGGGACAGCTGGGCTGAAGCAGCTGCGAGACTTTTGAAGCCTCTGACTAGCCGATTTGTCCTAATAACTGCTATGCCGTTTCTATCCGCACTCCTTCTTCGATGATATATTATCAAAGAACGAGTAGTAATAGCTTCATCGTACGATAGTTCTGTCGCCAAGGTCCGGAGCTGTGACGTATAAGAATGCAGGGGTAATCTAGATTCCTGACCTTGGAGCTTATGCAGCTGCTTCATGCTAATTGAGATGGCTGGAGTTTCACAGTGCGTCATCGGAAGAGCAAAACAAGCCAGGGACTGGGAGCTGTCCGAAGGTAAGGATGGAGTAGGAGAGGTCAATCAGCATGATGGAAACCAACGTCAGGAACCAACGTCAGGAACCACGTTAACCCTGCACCGTTATACGTCACAGTTCCGTTCCGTTCCAGACCTTGGCGACAGAACTATCGTACGATGACACTACTCGTCGTGTTTACGAGGAGTATATCGTCGGACTACTGCTGCGGATAGAAACAGCCTATCATGTCAGAACAAATCGGCTAGTCAGAATAAGCTTCACAACAACTCGCAGCTGCTTCCTTCAGCCCAGCTGTTTTCCTTTTACATCTGTTGTCGTCGTTTGCCCAGACATCGCCACAGCACTAGGCGCGCCGAAGGTTTTTTCCTACTATTATTGGAAGAAGAAGTAAGCGCAACAGAGAGGAGCGTTGGAGGTGATTCTCTCTTCTTCATCAACGGGAATAATGGGGGAAAGTTCTTCCGGGAGAGAAAGAAGGGCTGCCGATCTCTCTACGTAAGGAAAGACGACGCCAATGGCTTTGACGACAACGAGGAAGGAGCTCCCATTCTCTCATTGACGACCTCCGCGGCCTTGGTCAATGATCATTGTTGAGCACGAGAGGGCCATTATGATGTCTGTCAAACAAGAAAAAAGATGAGATGATCTGTCTTCTCTCTTCCTCGTACAAGGGAAGGGAAGCACAGAAGAATGAGTGCTCGTTCGGTCAGAGGCAATTTGGGTGTTTGTGGAACTAATAAGCTTGAAGCTTCAGTGGGCAATAAGTTTTGCATCTGCCGGGAATCGAACCCGGGACACCTCGATGGCAACGAGGTATTTTACCACTAAACTACAGATGCTTCATCCGTTGACATGTACAACCACACTCGCCCTGAAAATCATGCTGGTTAATGTCTAAGGTAAAAACTACCGAAAACTTCTATATTCGGAGTTGAGGTTGTTCCGTCGTCCGGTCTCAATAAACGTGAGAGTACAAGCATCTTGTATTGGTTAGATACGCCGAAAATAACACCCAAGACAGGCTGCTGGAGACATCCCGACACCTGCGAAAACGAAGCCGTTACAAGACACCATTCCCGCCTGACAATTTTCGGAGTTAAGCTTGCTCAACAGTGATATACTTTAGAGCTATCACTAGAAATCGTAACGTCGTGCGATGAGCCGAAAGTAAAACCCATCACCGACAGGTAGGAAGCGGGCCGCTGGCTCATCAGCAGGCTGAGGCTCTCAAGAAAGGTGTCGGCGCCAGCACTGGCGCCAGGGAGGGAGAGGAAGGGACAATACGACAGAGGAGAAGAAGAAGAAGAAGATCAGAGCCCGCTGCTGCCTCGGAGCCACAAACATTGAGCATAGTTGCTTTCAGGCAATGTCTTCTTGCTGCTGGCGGGGCGAGCCCTAACCTCGTCTCTTCACTGCCCGTTCATCGTCATCGTCCGCCCAGGAGTCCCGTGCCTCCTCGGCACGCAGAGAAGCAGGTTTCTAGGAACTCAGTGAGGTTTTTAATCATTTCGCCTAGATCATCGTTGGATAGGAAGACCGAAAGGACGTGAAGGGATGGCCCCCACGAAGGAGAATGATGGTCTCGGGCAAGGCACAGTGAAGGAAGAAAGAACTAGTCCGTCGAGAATATATGACTGGCAGCCTCCAGGGGAAGGAATGCCGGAAGAAACCTTCCTAAAAAGTGAGATTATTCCCATTCCTCTCTCTCTCTGTGCTCCCTCCTGCTCATGGCCGGGCTGACTGTCAATCAACTTGCGTCTCCCAGCAGCTGTCCACAATCTTTATATTCGCGGTGCTTTTCTATCTTCATGGTTTCCAGTTTCCCGTCATTGAGAGTCTTCTCTTTCACAGGAGCCTCACCTCATCTTCCGCCTTCCCTCCTACTTTCTTTTATTCTTCGCATCTTATCCGCCAGTCATTGGCCTCGATACACCCGCTGCACGAGTCGTGAGCCCTAAACCTGGGTACTTCATCGTGCAAGGAGTCAGCGTTTCTGGCGGCGAGCAACACATCAAACAGGAAGACCACGAACAGCGTTTCCGCTTCAAGGTAGTCCTCAGCGAGAAGGAACTTCTCAAGCTCCAGGTATCGGACCCTCGGTATAATCTCTGTGATCTCTCTTTTTCACATTCTCTTTTAGCTTGTTACTTGGCCCTCACCGGGGTTCCTCATAACCTCACCTCCTCTTGCTCTCCCTCGTGGTCTCTCCAGAGCATGCGAAGGTTACAGGCTGCAGAGGCTAAGCATGTAGAGAGAGTGAAGCACTGTTTCTCTTCGCCCCAGAAGTCTCCTCGCGGCCTTTCCACATCGGCAGTCTCTGTTCCTCTCTCCTTTTCTCTCTCATCTGGCTCCTCTTCGTCTGCAGTATCCCCTCGACCGTCTTTACCAGCCCATCGCACATCCATCAGCCCTCCCATCTGAGCCGCCCCAGAGGACGCCCGTTTTACGGTCACGGAAGATCATCTGCCCCCGTCCAAACATACTCCTAGACCACGGTTAGGGCAGACAGTTAAGATAGGGAAGTAAGATGCACGAGGAGGGCAAAGGGCTGGCTACAAAGCACAAGGAGATTCTAGAACAAGAAGCTCAGAAGTACAACCGACCTGTCCCAGCCTGAAAGAACCTCGATATGATGGCCCTTGGCCCTAAGAGCAGCTACAGTCTCTTCAGATACACCTGGGAAGACAAGGGACAAGAACAGAGACCATATAAGTGGGTAGCTATGCAACATAATGAAGCCAGGCATGAGAAGGACGGCCCCTCCGCAAAGGGTGAATGGGCAAGCCAGCAGCTCTGAACTCGGAATGAGGACTATGGAAGGGACAGTAGAAGGTCAATGCAGGGCATTGCCTCAGGTAGAAACAAAAGAGCTCTAAACTAGAGATCTAACGCAAAGAGCGAAGAAGAGAAAGAAGGAGTGGAGACAGTAGATTCTCACCTTCTTCCACAAAGACCTTAGCAAGGTCATCGTATTGCGCGTCTATGCAGAAACGGGGTTGGTCCAGCGCTAGCTGCGGATCCATATTATAGTCGATAATGTTCAATAGCGTCTGCACATGGCCTTGGGGTTGCATGAATCCGCCCTGCGTCAACGTCAGATGATTAGAAAGGGGCTTTAAAAGGATGGTGACGGGTTCCAGGGTAAGGATGGGAAGTTCCAACAAGGCGAACAGAGAGTAAAATATTTCTCTTCAAAATGTAGCGAGGAAGAGAGAGAGAAGCGAAAGAGTGACGAGGTTAGGGTTGAACTGATAGAGTTGGCGGAAGAGTGGCAAGAAGAAGAGACCATGACAGAAAAGGTAGCAAAGAGCTCCCCATCCTTGAGAGCCATTCCAGGTATAATAGTATGGTAAGGGCGTTTGCCGGGCTTGAGAGCGTTAGGATGAGATGGATCAAGCGAGAAGTTGTGCCCTCGGTTCTGAAGTGTAAAGCCGCAGCCTTGCGGGATAATCCCTATCAATAGCGGAAGGGATAGGGGTTATGGGTTGCATGTGAGTGAAGCGAGAGTAGGGAAAGAGAAGACTAGAAAGAGGAAGAGAGAATAAACGAGAGAGAGAAAGCGAGGGAGAAAGGAGGTCGTAGATAGGACCAAACTGACTACGAGTTTCTGCGCAATACTCCCAGACATGGGCTCGCTGGTTTTTTCTCCCGTTGGATAGACTTCTCGCCTTCCGAACTCTCTCCTCTTCAGCAACCTGCACTTCCTGCGCCTCTCAGTACCTGTGCCGAAGCCCATATAATTGCTGTTGATAAACGCGACAGCATTTCCCTCTGCATCCACCACCTGGAAGCTAACCGTATCGCTCGAGTACTCGGGGTTACCACGCTGAGGGCCATGAATCGCCTGGAAGGGTGCAAGGGGGAAACACACCAAGCAAAACAGAGGGCATTACTCGTCTAGCGATAGAGAGTGATGAATACGAGCGTTGTGATGGCACGAGCTGCTACTTATGGCGTGGTTAGGAGTGAGAAAGAGGAAGAAGGATGACAAGCACTTCAAGAGAGCAAGGTTCTGTTTCTTCTGAGGCCCAGTCGATTTCTATACTTCTTCTCACTTTGGCTGGGTCAATGAGCTTAGCTCTCTCTGCGCCGTACTGACTGCTGAGAAGCTCCTTGATGGGAACCTTCTCCTTGTCTGGATCGGTCACGTACCACTTCGCATCGGCGAAGGCTAGGCGAAGGCTCTGACAAGAAAGAGAGTCACCGAATGTTAAAAGGGAGAGAAGTATTAGGGCAGAAAGCCAGAGGGAAGGCAGCAGACGAGTAGAAACTGTTGAGATCATACTAAAGATGTAGTCAACAAACTTCAGGCTTCGGTACCACCAAAGAAGAGAAGGTAGAGAACTTCGTAGCCTGCATCATCCTACTGAAAGATCAGTGGGATGGGGTGAAACATGATGGGATGACAGTGTTTGTCTCACCTCAATGAGCGCGTGCAAATACTCTGCGCCATTATGAGGGAGCACTGTACCATCAGAAGGGAGCAGATCTGGCCGTCCCAGTCAGTTAAGCGTCTAATTGCTTTCAAAGAGAGGACAAAAGAGGCAAAGAACGTAAAAAGTAGATAGAAATGCTGCTATGCAAGCGCTAACACTCGGTTCAGAAGAGATACAAAGACGTGAAAGTCTTAGGGAAAAAATATGAGGACACAGGCGGGAGGAAGGCATCTCTTTCAGAGAGAGGAATAAAGAAAGAGATCACCCCAAAAGACCAACGGTGGAGGGAGGAAAGGAGAACTCATGGTTTTAGAGAATGGATGAGTACGTGAAAGTGTGTTGAGCGCCAGTAGCGCTGTGATGCCTTGGCCATTAGGAGGATGTTCGTACACATCGACCCCATGATAGCGCACTGATAGAGCTTCAGGGAACGTGGTCCGGTGGTTCCGTAGATCCTAGACAGATACAGGAAGTTTCGCCATTGAATTGATCTTATGAGAACCCGGAGAACACAATGCTTCAAGAAAAAGAGTGAGAGAGAAAGCGGAGATTCGGCACTCAGTATTCTAGGCCGAGATATCCTAGTAAGACTAGCAGGGAGACGACGATACATATCAAGAGGAAAAAGTCGAAATTCGTCGGCTAGTATGGGGAGAGAGAGCAAGGTGTCCGCTATACCTCGTGCGTCAGAACTCCTCCTAAGGATTTTAGCACATTCACGATCTCATTCGCCACTCTCCCTGCATCGAGACATCAGCGGAAGGCTATCCTTAGACGAGACGGAAAACGCTTTGTTGACTTCCAGCGCCCAGCGCAAGGAGGTGAGAAGGAGAGAGAAAGGGACAGCTAGAAAGAAAGGAACAGCGAGAGAGAAAGGGGAATAGAGAGAGAGAGAGACCCTCCAGTGACACAGACGAAGAGACAACAACTACGAAAAACAGTGACAGAGAAGAGAACAGTAAGTGAAGAGCAAGAAAGAGCACGAGAAACAGAGAGAGAGAGAGAGAGAGAAAGAAAGAAGAGGTAGTGTAACCCCCAAGTGGAATGAGGAAACCTTCGTAGAAGCCTGCTTTCCCTTGTTCTGCAAGAGCTCGGAAAGTCCGGGCCAGATTTTGGTTCCGGAAGACCTAACGAACCGTCCTATCGGTTAACTTCCTACTCCAGTCCTTAAAAATGTCCACAGCTAGGCCGACTCACGAAGAGAGAGCACAACCACGCAAAGACGGGAAAAAGAAAGGAAAATTTGACAAAGATGTCTGCAAGAGAGGTAAGAGAGAGAGAGGCAGAGGCTATTTCTTCACGAAAGAAGAGGTACGCAATGCCTACCTCTCCAGCACGTGGAGCTCGCCCTTCAATGAGTAGCTCCTGCGGGTACAATGGAAAAGATAGAGAGGGTTCAGCAGATGAACGTCTAACTTTCCTTTCATCATCTCTCTCCTCCTTGAGACTCCACAGTCCCTGAACACTCTTCCTTCTCTCCCCTTTCGAAACAACTTTATAGAAAGCTCCTTGGTCTCTCAGCGTAGCTGTCTTTTGTCTTCAACTTGGTCACAATGCCGCATACCTTTCCGTTCGGGGAGGCACTTGATATCTTCTGGACTCTGGGGAAGACATAGAGAGGCCGTGCTGGTCAACAAGGCGTATAGGAACAGGGATAGACGGACAATGGAAGGAGAAAAGGGAAAGAGAGCAGAAAAGTAGAGAGAAGTCGGAAAGAGGAGAGAAGGGTCGAGAGATACGCCCTGGTTCGGTTTAATACATTAGAAAAGAAGACAAGGAGAAAAAAAAAGGAAGAGACTTTGGAATCGGGCAACCTTGAGAGCAGTCAGCTTACTCTCTTTCCCAATAGTGCGCTGTGATAGGACTGACTGGAAAACCTTCCTCTGCCAACTGGATGGCAGGCTCCAGGACTTGAGAGAGAGAGAGACGTCCAAAAGTCTCTACCGCATCAACCCAGCCTGCCGCCGCGCCAGGAACTGTCACAGTATGAGGACTCGAGACTGGCATCTTTACTCAGCCACGCAGTGCCCGGACGGGAAGACAAAGAAGGTAGTAAGGTGTAGAGGCCGGGCAGTATGGTAGAGGAGAGGGAGAGAGGGAGAGAGAGAGATGGAGAGAGTGAGAGAGAGACGGAGAGAGAGAGAAGGAAGCGAGAGAGAGGGAGAGAACAGAGGCTTGGGGAAGAGGACCAAAATGACAGAGAGAGAAGGAGAACGACAGAACCAATTGTCCAAAATTCAAAATTGTCAGTGGACTTTGAAGGCTATCAAAAGAGAAAGAGAGAAGAAAGTCTTACTTTCTTGGTCTCTTTGGCTGATGGAATATCATGCAGAACTCTCTCTATCGATAGACCTGCGGGACACCTTCCGCTTCCATTCATCGCGTGGACCTGACCAAGAGACACACTATAAACACCCGGACAAGGTCCTCACAAGGACGAGAGAGAGAGACACACACAGAGAGAGGTCTCATGACTATTTGGTAGGGAGAAAGCGATTGGTTGAGGAGTGAGATAGAGATACTGACTAAAGGAGATAAAGTTAGGCTAGACTAAGGTGGCACACAGAGAGAGTGATCACACCTTTTTGCTTGCTGCCTCGTAGAAGAGCATGAAGCAATCGCCACCGATTCCAGTTGAAGTGGGCTGCGTCACTGCAGTCGACAACATTGATCGAGGAGTGGGGTTCGAGAAAGAGAGACACACAGAGAGAGAGAGAGAGA
>FLMG01001828.1:0-33655 GCA_900088475.1 Hyphochytrium catenoides
AATCACAGGGCTACCTGTAGGAGCAGTTCTCTGTATCGCATTCTTCTTACCCGCTCAATACCCACCCCCAAATATCACACTGGGCAAGTTTAGTTATTCCATAGTAGTTATCATGCTCCAACCCAACGAAAAGTCACACTCTCATCAAGCTTTCGAGGCTCATCAACAAAGGTCACCGGTCCCTTTAGAACCACTGTAGTCGTAGGAACTCAAAGATGGTCAGATTGGTGGGAGCTGCGACGGACAAGGGCTGTTAGGAAAGTCTGAAACATTATTCTTCTCAACCAACAAGCCTCAATCCAAATGTAGGATAGCAGATAGAAACTAATCGTAGAACTCGGAGATAGCAAGGGTGAAATGAGAGGAATCACGCGCAGTACTCAGGCTTCCCACGCTACTACTGTATCCTCCTAGTAGCAAGGGATGTTGTCTGCTGCGGGAGTGCGCTCACTATACCACTGGAAGGAGAAGATCATACGAGCTTGAAGTTGACTGCTCATCCTTTGATGGAGTAGCAGGGCAAGGGCTTGCAGACATTCATCAGGGGATGCCTCTAGCCTGCGTCGCTTGCTGCTCTGCGTTGCAAACCCAGATCCTGCGGTTGTCTGGGTGCCTTGGTCTCGGCTTGGCCTTTGGCGGAAACTCTGTATAAGAGTCGGATCCTTGTCTGCTGCAGCGGTCCGCTCACTTTGACTGTTATCCTGTTGGTTGGGGAAAAGACATGCCCGTGCAAGTTTACGATAGGATGTGAGGCACAAAGGGTAGTACGAGATTTGACGAAGATGCTGCTCGCCAGCCAACCTCTGCAAGTTCAGCATCTGGAAAAGACTTTCTCACAGCCGAGCGCATACTTTCAGTCTCTGTATGGTAACAGAGAAGGTTTGCTCAAGAGCTACATACTTTACGCAGCACGAATGACTCCGTAGATCATTTACCTCGTATAATATCTGTAGTAACAGGAGAGAGAATTAGTAGGAAGCCGAGGTTCTTGACTAAGGCGCAACTTTATCTTCATTTCGTCAGGTAGCGCACGAAGTATTCGACTCACTAGTCAGAAGCTTGTCGTCGTTGAGACTTCCTGACGAGGATCCAGGAGAAAACTGGTCCTCTCGTGAGTCTAATCGTCCATAGAGCTCATGCAAATGATCCCTAGGTTAGGTTGAAAGCGATGGTTAGAGTGTGGCTCTCAAAATTTGCTCCCAATGAAATGAATTACTGCAGCTCCTTGAGACAATCATGTGGCTTCAAGGCACACAGCAGGCTTTTATACGCAGCCAAAGAGGCCTCGGATAGCTGTGGTAATCGACGGGGTTGAGTTATTCTTAGACAGCAAGGTGAGACATGGAGGCATGGGCAACAGAGAGTATAAGAAGAGCAGCGGCCGAAGCCGCTGGTGTGCCGCCTGACCTTCTCGCACTGTATTCTAGTCCTGAGCATGCGTAGCATGATCTTGCAGTTTGCGTGGTGGAGGTTAGATTCTATTCAGCAGAAGTCTCGCAGCCTGCCCGACTTACCAATACAGCTTTTCGTGCATCAACATTTCTTTCTGTTGAGACCTTACGGTCCTCGCTTGGCTGCTCTATTATACTCTTCCCCAAGCTTAGATATACAGAACGCTCCACCGCTACCAAGGAGGCTGGCAGTGTCCCGCTTCCCTCCCTTCTTTTGATGGTTGAAGGAGTAAGAGACCGGGAAGAATGGGGTGGTAGTAGAGTCTGTTCCTAGGAGGATTTTGTGGTGAGGGCCAGCATCAAAGGAATGAAGGAAGAAAGCTACATTCACCTTCTCGCCTCCTGTGGTAGACCACCCATCTATCTGTTCTGCTGCCTCGTCAGTCGCATGCTCACTCTTGGGAGTGGGACTGCCTTCTCTTGGTAGAGGACGCCCCAGCAACCCGGTATTCAGCTCTCGACCATGTTCATCCACCTGCACACCGTCTCTGAAGAACCGTATCGTGTGCCCTTTAGAAGAAGACAAAGTAAGGAAAGAATGATAAATATGTTCGTCGAACAAGACCTGGCCAATGTTCTTACCTATTTTCTGAGGTGCAGAGCTCCCATGTATAACCTGAAAGTCGAGGGAATTCTCCTCGGAACCACTCAAGGATTCCTTGCTGTACAAGCTTCTCCTTGGTGCCGTTGAATTGGAGAAGTAACGAATGCTCTGACCGCTTTCTCCAACAATTCGATGGGGTTGTTGACTTCTTCTGCTATTCCACCCCTTCGCATTGGACTTCTCCGCGTATATTCTCGGTGGTGACAGGCTTACATCGGGCTTGCCAGCGAACGCTTCCAACCCTAACACATATGCTGCTCACGAAGCAAATGTTGACATTGTTATTGAATAAAGTTGCAATATCCGTTGGTCGCAGGGATAGGGTCGCACCATAAATTAGGATATAATAACAATCCCAGATACAGCGAGCCGTTCATGAAGAAGGTAGAGTACAAGGGCATGTGTCAGCCACTGCACCGTCGCGTACTGTCCGATACAAAGCAAATAACCTCGTTCTTTTCCCTCACTCCTAGACTGCCACACACTACCGCCCTGCTTCTAGCTGCTTTTCGCTCAAAGATAGTTTAGTTTTATGAGTAAATAAAGTGAAAGGAGGGCATCATGACACTGTAAGTAGTCCAAGGAAGGAGGAGACCCACCTCTGTCAGGGCCACTACTCGAGAAGGGTTCTCTAGTACCGCTATGGCAACTTGAATCTTTGATATCATTGGCCACCGTCGTCGTGAAGAGTGAGCGAGCCGTCTGATGAGGCTCCACGTTCACGCTGGTCTTCTTCGCCTCTGGCTGGAGAGGTGGGCCGAGAAAGCACCCGGTTTTCTCAGCAATGCAACCAGCGCCTACCCCCTAAGGGCCGTGCAGCATGAGAAAAGAGTGACCTAACCTCTAGTGGCATCCAAGGATCCAGACGCTGAAGACCTCCAAGCTGCCCTGCGGTTCTCCTTTGGTAGGCTTTCGGCACCAGTGGTGGGATGATCTCTTGGGGTCCCTCATTGTAAGTCTCCTCATCACGTTTTTTCGAGGTGTTGGAACTCCACCAAGCTCTCTGTCCGATGGCAGATGATGGCGGCTTTGACTGTTGAAGGTACTGGACATCTGCCGCAGAAGAGGTAAGCCAAAACCGTAGCAAAAAGTAGGTCCGATACGCGCTCGCGCCATCAGTCACTAACCCAAGCTAAGAGCAAGTTTCACAGGCTTCCCTCACCTAGAGAGTCATCATTACTTATGCTTGGCGGTGCTTGTGATGTTGTAGAGCTCTCCGGGATTGGGCATGCTGAGTTGCATGAACTGGGATGGTCATTTTCTCTCCTTTCCACCTGAGGCCTGTGACCTATCTGCGCATGGATAGAATGGCTCAAGGCGGCAGAGTCGACACTGATCATTCTGGACGCCCTAAGATCCCTTGCTGCTGCCACCTTTATCTTCTTTGACTGATACCGCTTCGCGCCAGCGATGCTGCGTCGTTTAGAAGAAGTCATCCAATTCATTTCCCCAAGAAGTTCGTTGCCCGGAACGTTCCAACAGATTGCTCCAAGAAGAGGCAGACCACCTAAGATCAAGGCTGAAAAATAAACTATGGGCAGACCACCTATCGGTTTGCAGCCTAGCCACAATAGATTTTCTAGATATCCTGTAAGCGCTTTTACGAAACTGAGTCTAAAGCCATTTCCGGAGCAGCGTAATTGACGTTGAGGCTGAACTCACTTCCGCGTAATTCGCTTGGTAAGAATTCCCTTCATAAACTGCGTAAGGTTCAGCGTAAATGCGGAGGAAAATCCGAATTTGATTTATGGGCTTTAACGAAGCTTTCTGTTCTCCATCTTCTTGAATCTTTGAACTGCCAGATTATCGGACGCCATTCCAGAGCCTCGATGACGGCCCTCAGATCGATTTTCAGCCCGTTCTGCAGTTCGAGCGTCTTTGACATCTGCAGACTTCGGCTCATGTTGGGCCTCCTTTTGCCTGATAGCTTGAGCCATCTCACGTCTGCAATATAAGAAGCTTTATATGAGGCGATCATAATGTCATTTCAACATATCGCTGTTGGCTGATTACCTGTGAAGGTTATAGTTCGCCGTGAGATTTCCAGGAACGGGTTTAGACCTTTTGTGAGGCTCTTCAGACAATTTTTTCTGAGCCAGTGCCGTTTCTTCAATGTTCCGAAGCTTGAACTCCACAGGGAGTTCAACCTCTGCTATACCCGTGTTCCAAGCCATTGGACCTCCAGACAACGGCTCCTCTGCCCCATCCCGCTTCCCTCCCTAGGATCCACAGCTATTTTAGAACCTACACATGACAAGTACCGACAGACTCCTGGGGTAAGGAACATACATCTATCCCGAACTCATAAAGATCAGCCTCCGCCGAGGTCTTATCAGAAGGCTGTTCAGTGTTAGACGCAACCAGCTTCTTCTCCGCGAGCTTCTTGTCAATATAAGAATTCCTGGAAAGAAAAGAGGGACACTTGAGCTAGACCGCTGTTTTATCGGGGAAGTAGAGCTTGAGGGTCACGAACATCAGTTTCTCGTGGGGATCGGCATTAGCTCCTCTGTCCGTCTGACCGGTAAACTGTCCATCCAGAAGAATTGCTACCCTTGTCCTGCTTGGATCCTAACGATTGTGGCTGTAAGCAAGGACGCCTCTGACAGCTAGCCATTTCCAATCTCTACTACGGCCAAACTCTTACCCACCTTGAGATCCTCTTCTTCACTATTATCCTGGACTACTGTGCGACTGGTAACAGCTTTCGCAGCAACAAGGCCCTTCTTTTTGAGTCGGGCCTTCGTAGAGCCGACGTCAATTGGAATCAGAAACTTCATGCACAGGCAGCGAAACCAAAGGTAATCTACCTTTTGCTCTTCCCTAAGCTCTCGTAGAAGGTCCAGCCCATTTGCTATACCGTCTGCTTTTACGTCTACAGATTTGGTTATCAGCAGATATATGTATCACCCACTGTGGAGATAGGAGTTGAAGTCACCTTGATGCCGTACTTCTTCGTCTGATGAGCTTGCCGTGCGTGGTCTCTTCCTAAATTTCCGTGTTTTCTCCATCTCTCTTACCGCCTTTTCTTCACTTTGGCGCCTGCAGCTTGTAGAAGGAAGAGCCTTTGCTGGTTATAGCTGCGGAAAGGGCGATGTGAAGATGTGAAGATATGCTGGAGCTTATGCTTGGGTGAGGGAGGGCGACGACCAAGTTCTACTTTCATTTCACTAGAAATCCAAGGCCGATGTGGAGCTGCTCTCCTCTCATTCATTTTCTCATGATCTCAGTTGTACTTGTAGTGTTTGGGCTTCCCTTAGGTACCGCTAACGTAGGAGTTCGGCGCGACGTTTGAAGAACGGGAGGTTTTCGTTTTTGCGTGACTCGACCAGCTACTTGAGAGCTCAAGAGCTACGGAGACTCCACATCATCCGATTCTTGAGTTCTGAGTTCTGAGGCTTCCAGTGGGCTGGCCTTGGGTAAGACGTGACCATGGCCTTGTGGTGATACGCCACTTCCTTCATTGTGCTTGACGCCGACCGCAGAGTCCCAGAATCGTGTCGAGAAGCTATATGCGAACACATTAGGGATAGAAAGTCGATCAGTTGTGAAGGAGTGGATCAAAGCGGTTATCACTTCGATATACGCGCAGTAAGCGTCCTGCCTGGCAATTTTCATAGCTGGTACAATGGCGCTTTGGAAGCACATGGTACTGCGTTGAGCTTCAGGACCCCTAACGCATAATGGCCTCCGAGGTAGGTAACATTGTCGTCAACAAAAGGCCCTATTCGGCGGTTATGGACTCACATCTTCACCGCCATGAGCAGGTACATAGTACAATCCTGCGACGGAGATACTGGGCTCCTGCGGGGTCACCGCCTTGGTGCTGCTCAGCACTGTCAATAGCGATTACGGTCATCCTTCCGCTTCTTCTAGCCTACTCTAGTCAAGGTACAGCTATTCCCACACACTTGTATACACAAAAGCTGAGGTCATGCTGCCTCTAGGACTATGGAAGACCCAGGACATTTACTATGAGCAACCCTTTCTGGATTATCAGTACAAGACCATTCTGCTGGCGGAAGGCCAACAGCAGTCCGAGCAAGGGCTTGTCCCCTTCAGTTGCATCTTTACCAATATTAGGTCCTTGGCCGCTCTCGAAGAGGCCAGAGTCGGCACCTTAAGCGTAAGTCTTTCCTGTGGATAAGGCAGAGACGCTCGCCTTACCAATCTAACTAATCTGCCCTTCTTAAGACTTTTTCGCTAGATACCAACAAAGACTCCAAGCCAGATCTCTTCTCCATGGAGGTTCGCGTGCCTTTGTCTTCAGGGGAGACAGTTCAGAAAGTGACATTGCTCACAGCTTTCGAATTTGTTCTAACTGTAAGTGAAGAAGCGTTAGTGCTCCTAGCTGCAACCAGCCACTGACAAATCTTGGGCCTCGCTATCATAGGGGGAGGTACAGTTTGCCATGGATTCAATTGCCTTATACTCAGGAGAGAGTGGACTACCTTCTGCTGCTCTCAACGTGATTGCGGACGTAGGCTTCAAGCAAAGAACGCCGCTGGCTTACGAGGGGTAAGACCATTGCGCTGTGTCATTTTCCATTGTTGAGTTTGACAACCTATTGTAAGGCAAGTGAGTCCCTATGCCGGGCAGCCATTGATAGATACTGATAATGTGAAGAAGCCCTTGAAGCTCTTAGACATTGTTGCCCGAAGTCAATCAAGGAGAGGTGAGCGCTGAAAGAAAGTCCTCTGGCTGCCTTTCGTGTTCATCGCTGCTTATACCGCCCTTTCGTAGAGAGCCTAGAGCTGGGAAACACCAAGCCCTTCTGGGTAGCAGCTCCAGACATTCCTATCCGGCACTTCACATTCAACATGACCCTTCATGTCCCAGAGCTAGAGATCAGGTGAACGCACTTTTCATGTCAAGTCCTCAACGCCAAGACTTGTGATATCAGCGTCCTACTGACACGGATTACCTCATGGCAATGTAGATACAAGCCTTCTATGTCTCACATGTTCAAGAATGCGTGGATTCAATACCTAGCTCTGCTAGTAGTGGTTGCGGTACCGATGCACTACATAATGGCGTATGTCTTTGAGCAACGGGTAACCTTATCTCATACATGTAACTCTGTTGTGACAGCTAGTGGAATGACATCCTCCTTTCATAAACCTTTTTGTGACAGGTCTTGGCAACTTATAGCACCATTGACGTTCGCAATCCTGGAAGGAAGGAGCACACATTCTGACGTGTCTCAACTCTGCCGCTATTCAGTTGTCTCCATAGAGTTATGGACACAGTGCACCTTTCACAGCAAATACAATGCTCTTCAGCTATGCGGACACTTCTTTGTGTGCACTGTACCTCCCAAAGCTGCTGATAAGAAACTCTTGTTTGTGCATTGATCTACTTCTAGGATCCTGCTCAAGAGCGAGATGCGACAACATGTAGAGACGATCACGTCTTTGTTGTAACAAATAATAGGGAATATTGTTCGACTCTAGCCTGCCTACAGTCTCTAATCAGACTTTTCTTGCCGCTGCTCTTGTTGATGACTGAATGCTCATTTTCTCGCAAGAGAGCAAGGGAAACAATTGCAGTTCTCACCAATACTGAGAAGGCTTTGTCGGTGTGATCCGTGCTGCATAGCACTCCTGAGAGTACTTTCTTATAGCCTTTGTTCTCCGATAGCTATATGGATGAAAAAGCACCTGCGACAAGACTGAAACTAATCCTGTCTTGAAGTCCGCCCCTTGGTCACCACTTGCCCTGTCTATAACAAGGAGGCAGGAGTAGTGGGATTGGTTCATCACTAACTAGGAGGCTACTACTAGGCTCTTGGGTGCGTCGGGGCTCAGCTGGTGATCCGTATCTCTCTTCTTTCCACTATATCTCTCATCTCTCTTCGTCCTTTAAGCGTCCAACTAGTGGAAGAGGGTCTCTAGGAATAATATACTACTGATGACAACTGGTGCTCACACGTCACGACCATGCTTGAGCCAGCTATGCCAAGAAGCCCAAGACCACAGGACAAAGGGATTCAGCTCCGAAGGACGACGACGGAGCATTGACTGCAGGCTAAGTATAGGCCTTGATCTCTTTCTTCATATCTGAGGATGTTAAGTTGAGCCTATGAATTGTCGTCTGCCAGCTGTCGGCAAGATGAAAGTAAACTCCGTACTGTCTAAACCCATTAGGTAAAAGGCACCCTACGGCCGTTGTTCCAACCTTTAGAGTGTACGGGAACCCTCTCACTCTCCACTCCTCAAGGACCTAGAAAGAAGCTTTACCCCTGGGCTTGATTGAACCTCTGGAGGTTTTGCACCCGCGAGAGACATGAGTTGTCCAGTTTGCTCCTCGGTCATCTTTACACATAAGCCCTCCCTCCCTCCCTGTTCATGTCCATTTCTGCAGGTACTGCTTGCGCCTTATCTACCTTAAAAAGAACGAGCTTCCAGTCATCGCCAGCATGCCTCTTTAATCCTGACAAAAGATTGCAAAGTTTGCGGCGAGTCACACCAGCGATCGGTGAGGGCGACGCAACTTCGCTGGTGGAGGATAGGAGGAGTGAATCTATGGCGAGACAAGCAGGAAGATGCATCATCAATCACCAATCCATCATCCAAAGATATGCAATCCTTCTGGTCGTTATTCGTGCTCTGTTGACCACTGACTGTAGATGCCAATGACATAAGTTCTACCTAGTAGTTCTTGAGGCTTACAAGGAAGAAACCTATCATACAATAGTACGAGTAGGAAGGGAAAAAAAGGAGAGAGATCAGAGTAAGAGTCATCGAGAAATATCCACTGAATGCGGTTTCCCTTAATGAGAAAGAGACAGAGTATGACGAGAGATGCGGAAAGGGGCTCTTATTGTATTCCTAGGCTTCTCTCCCTTTCGTGTCGCTCTGTCTCTTGTAATTTATTGGTTGGAGTGGCTGCGACGACCAGGAAACGACAGAGGTAGGAGAAAGAAGAAACAGAAAGAGATCGGGCAAGAAGAGCAGACGGAGAGAAGACTGCAAGACAGCGAGCGAGCGAGCGAGAGAGAGAGAGAGAGAGAGAGAGAGAGAGAGAGAAAGGGAGAGAGAACGAGAGAGAGAACGAGAGAGAGAAAGAGAGAGAGAGAGAGAGAGGGAGAAAGAGAGAGAGGGAGAGAGAGAGAGAAAGAGACGGTGACCTCTCTCCCGACAGTGAGCCGCCAGTGTAAAGCTGGGGCTTTGCACGGAGATCGGCGTACTATTACACGGCTACCACTTTCAGAACCATCTGATACCGTTGATACGGAGAGCTAGCTTTAGTTCGGTCTGCCACTTTGAGCCATATTACTACTGCCTCCGGCCAATGAGAATCTCAGAACATATCACATCCTTTCAGAATACGGGTAGTAAAATTGGCCTTTATTCGGACAAGCTTTCCATATCAGGCTATTATCAGGGATAATTAGGACTTCAGGAACGGCCAAAGATAGATAGCTCGTTGATCAGAAAATGGACAGAGCATGACTGTAGGAAACAAGGGCAATTGTGGTGACAAGTAGAGATGGAGGAACGAGCATCCATCATAAAAGACTCTGCACAGAAGACCAAAGGAAAGCCAACAAAACCTGAACAAAAATTGGACCAGCGCCATTCGGAATAAAGACTTTTGTTATTACATGATAAAGAGGCAAAGACTTTCATTATTCTGAATCAAACACAACCAGAAGATGGTCCTACCCGCCTTCTTGTGTACCCCTTCGATTTCCGTATGTACATGCCAACCCGCCCAGGCCCTACACTTCAGCATTGTAGGTTGTAGGTAATAAGTTGTCGCACGAGACTGTACCGGAACCCGGAGAAATGGCGGAACACAAAGGCCGCCCACCCATCCCCTGTGTTACCAAGGAAAGGCCGAACTTTTCCTAAGCCGCAGCATACCTAAACCTCAACCCCCAGCAATCTAGAGTGGTAATTGTTATACCTGTTATTTATCCGCTCTCTCCTCGCTTACCATTCAATATTAATTACGCCTTCCTGAACGTCAACCACAGAACCAAAATGATCCCCTCCCAAAGCCAGAACCTACTATACCCTTATTGCTACTTCGCCCCTCTGATTGGCTTATAATCTCAAATTGTGCACTATAAACCAATCTAGTCCAGACTAAGATTGACCCATAAAACCCATCAAGCTAAGTAAAGCAAGCAAAGCTACAATCTCTGAGAATATGAGCTACCCTACAAGCCCAGGTTATCCATAACCTGAACATGTTCCCATCCCCTGTGCTGTGGGTGGAAGGCGCAAGTTTGGGGTCGCGTTGACGCACAAGCTGATCTGACTTTCCGCTTCTGGCGCCAGGAACGACCGCCTCTCTCTCTCTCTCTCTCTCTCTCTCTCTCTCTCTCTCTCTTTCTCTCTCTCTCTCTTTCTCACACTCACACATAAAAACACACGCGTATACACATAATCCTCAACTATCTTCGTCCTCGTCCTCTCTCTTTCTCTCTCTTTCCTCTCTCTCTTTCCCTCTCACTCTTTTTCTCTCCATCACTCCTCTCTCTCTCTCTCTGTCGCTTTGTCCGCCCTTATACTTTTTTCCTCTCCACTTTCTTGTTTATGTCCAGCCTTTTTTGCTCCCTGCTCAGAGCCAGACCAGAACCCTTTGAAGCTGCCTGCACAGCTTCGTGGGAAAGTGGCTCAACGGCAGGCTTTCAGTCTTTGCGCTTCACATGCGGAACCCGCAGATAAACACATTCTGAAGCTCTATTGAAGCTTCGAAGGCGCTGAGTTCACTGCCTGGGGAGCGGGCATCTTTTCCTCATTTATCAAATTGGGTGTGAAGACTCTGTGCATGATCTAGGAGGGCTTTATTAGGGCTGAAGCTTGAGCCGCAGAGTTCCTGGCTTTTTGCTAGGACTTGCACAGGCATCATGGACGTCAGCAGACTTCCTCCGCTTGAGCGGCAAAAGGTCATGTGGGAGCGTGCCATGCAGCTTGTGAGCTCTGGCATTGACCTACAGGTAGGCGATAACCCTGGGATGTTTGCCATCCCCACTATAGCGGGATAGGTTACTGACATGCTCTGCGCTGTCTAGTCCCACGGAGACATTGTGGCTGCAGAGGAGTCGCTAGAAAATGCAGTGATGATCATGGAAAGCGCTCTTACGGAAATCAAGTACAACTCCGAAGAGCAGGAGCAGGCCCAACGGTAAGAGGCTATGTGCAGCCATTCTTCTAATAGAGAACAATCTCTCCTGAAGTCTGCATTTCTCTATTATTTCATGGCACTTGTAGGCTCAATAAGAAGATGAGACGGTACATAAAGATGATCAAGTCACAGCAGAGAGCCAGCGTAGCTCAGCCAAAGGCTAAGTCTCTAAGGACTAACATTATTGATTGGGATGCGTTGCCTGCCGTTATGATCCCCGCGGTTAGGGCTCTTCAAGAGTAAGTACCCAGCCCATGGTTAGACCACAGGGGCGAAATGTCTCAGAGCTCTCCTCCCACTACATCAGGTCTCCTCTTTGTGGGGACGTTATGACTACCTTGACGCAGTTCTTTGGCTTCCAAGAGCAGAATGCTCTGAATCAAAAGGAGCATATTGTTCTGCTCGTTACGAACGCGAAGCTCCAACTGGAGCCACCTCAATATGGAGAGCAGCAGATCATGGACCCCGCCATGGAAGAGAACAATCTCAAGCAAGCCATAGCTAACGTTCACACCCGCCTTTTCGTAAACTATACGAAGTGGTGCAAGTACGTGGGACAGAAGCCAAACTTTGGACAGGAACGTCTCGTGGATGTTGCTCTTTTCTTCTTACTCTGGGGAGAGGCGGGCAACTTTCGCCATACTCCCGAATTCCTGTGCTATCTCTTTCATAAGATGGGAGCCACTGCGAGGCAGGGTCTTGGACGTGCCTTTGACCCTAGTCCACCAGGTGAGTTAAAAAAAAGGGGCAAGGCGCAAAAGTACGAGCCTAAAAAACGAGTAGATAAAGGATGCGAAAAAATGAGCTAACGCTAATGTTGATCAGGAACTTACCTTGAGACCATCATCCGCCCGATGTACAATGAATTCACCAAGGAGAACAACAAGAAGACCCCCATGGGCTCCCGCGCGGAGCACGTGAACATTCGGAACTATGACGATTTCAATGAGGTGAGGAATGGCTGAGACGGCGTCATTTCTTCTACAAGTTCCTTTTGTAACAGGCGCTCTCTCTCTCCTTGAAATGCTCAAACAGTTCTTCTGGACTAAGAAAGCTCTCAAGTACGAACCAACAACCATTTACCAAGCGTTCGCTCCTGACGCCAATGGCAAGGTTAAGGGGGCAAAGAAGACCTTCAAGGAAAAGAGGACGTGGATTAGTGCCTTTTTGGCCTACCGCCGGGTCTTCCTCTTCAATTGCGCGCTCTTTATGGCGTGTATCGGATTCTCCATGAACATGACGGCTATATGCCCTCAGGCAAACGTCATGCACACTCTAATCTACCCTCCAGTATTTCAAGAGTACAGCTGGCTCTCACACCAGATGCAGGTGTCTGATGAAGAGAGAAAGAAGGCTAACGCCAACGGAGCAGGCAAAGGAGTAAAGTTGGATTTCTGGACTAAACTTGGACAAGCCAAATTTAATAACGAGGAGGTTGGAGACAAATCCAAGAAGTTCTGCAGGCCACAGATGCTTGCAACTTGCCTGGGGACGACACAATCTGTCTTCAAGCAGAGTGCGCTCATTGTAGACTTCCCTGCTTTGAACTATGTAGTGGATTTCGGTATCTCCTCCTATGATGACGGTTGCGTAACAACGAACAACGGACGCTGTGGCTGCTACCTAAAGAAGGTGAGAGGGAGCTCCTTCCAAAACCATTCGCTCTTTCCACTCCTTGCTGGGTAGGATTGTCCTCGCCATTGCTAAGCCTTCTTGACTTTGGCGCTTCTTCTCAGCATCACTAACCGATCTTTCGACTTGCCCTTTCTTGAATGTTTAGCTTCGAAGGTGCTTTGAGGTTAAAGGCTACTACGGTAACAACTCTGAGCCAGCCATAGGAGAAAGTTCGGAGAACCTTGTCGACCAATCAAAGTGCAAGGACGAGGTCAAGGAGATCGGCGCCTTCATCAAGAACGCGGAGGATGTGATTCTGAGCGCGGGGCCCGGCAAGCTGAACTGCAAAACCTGTGATCTCGCCATTTCCAACTGGGGAAACATCGGCAACCTGGTGATGGAGTTCCTTCCTTTCACCACTACTAAGATGGTGACGAATAACACCCAGCGTATGCTTGCTCTGGCGGGCTGCTTTGCCTTCTTCGCAATTTTGATTGTCATGGAAATTCAACGTTGCTTTTTTAGTCGAGGTGAGCGCTTTGTAAATAGTCTTTAGCTTAGGTTGCGAATTCTATCTCTAGTCATACTTATCACTCGTCCTTCACCCTTTGGCTTTGACTCATTCGCTCTTTCCCCGCGCAGTTGGAATTGGCTACGTGGGACGCAACCTGCCAGTCCTTATGTCGAGCTACATCCGCTATCTATGCTTCTGGATCTTCCTGTACGGCTTCAAGGTTATTCTCTCTTACCAAGTGATGATCAAGCCAATGGTGGAGGCTACAATCTTTGTGATGAATTACCCGCACCAACTGGCAACCAAGTCCTATCACTTCCTGATGCCTATCGACATCTTCCACGTTGATTATTTGCTAGCTATGTGGCTTCCTGCCTGGTTAGTCTTCATGTACGATGTGCAGATCTGGTATTCCATCTTCTCGGTAATCGTGGGCGGTGTGCACGGATTCAACCTCCGGGTCGGAGAAGTCAGATCTTTCAGGATTCTCCGACAGACCTTCAAGTACATCCCAGAAATGTTCAACCAAAAGATCGTGCCAAACATTGAGGAGAGGAAGGTGGACAAAAAAGGGAAGAGGAAGAAGGGCAAGAAGCGACAGATGGAGGATGAAGGTCCACTCCGTCGCTTTGAGCGCGTCTCCTACTCTGAGGGAAGCAAGCCTCTTATGGCAGAGACTCAAAAGTATACCGCATTGTTAGAGAGGGCAGATGCCAAGCACCTGGGTGGTGGTTATGTGGGCATGCAGACACCGGATGGCAGAGACGACGAGTCAAGAGATTCTACCTCTTCCACCTCCGTCTCGGCGGCTGTTACGGGCTTATCAGGTATGGTGCCGCAAGAAGAGAGGAGAACCTTTGCTTAGTACTTACACTCCTTCGCTTCTTATCCCTGTAGGGGCTGCTTTTGATAGAACCATTTCATTTGCCATGGCATGGAACAGGACTCTAGAGACCCTCAGAGAGTCTGATGTCATCTCTAACCGCGAGCTAAACGTGCTGAGGTACGTTCATCAACTCACTTCTTCATCTTGAACTCTGTTGTTCTAAGCATATGTCTTCCTTTTGTCCTTCAGCTACCTGATTGACTCTAAGGAGGGTTCCGAAGACCGACGCCTCTACACTCCTGCATTCCTTACGGCTGGCAAGCTGGATGAAGCAATCGACATTGTGGTCGAATGCGCTTCCATGGCAGAGAGACTTGAGCAGGACAAAAAGAAGGCAAAAGGGAAGCATGTACAAAAGATTGCGAGTGTGATGGTTGAGAGGCTGATCAAGGACGACTTGAGGATGGAAGCCATCCTTGGTTCCTACAAGTTCACCTCTCAGGTAAGGGGAGGACACATCTGGACCTAATGTTTTCAAGCAACTCTTCTCGCCCCGGTTTTCTAACAACGTTCCTCTTTCTGTTGACTAGGTCATTCGGCTGCTTTTGGGTGATGAACACCGTGAGATTGCAGAGATCTTCCTCTTTGCTGAGGAGCAGGCCATGAACGGAACAGCTCTTCGGGGACTGAACCTAACTTCGTTGCATAAGCTAAGGACTTCCTGCGCTGAGCTCATGAAGGTGTGATAGGAAAAAACTTTAGAGATGGCGTGTCCTGGTGAACATAAGAACTCAAATCCGAAGCTAACTTTGCCACTCATCTTTTTGCACTCCTGTGTCTGCTCAGGCTATCTTGGATGTCCCTCAGAACGCGGCTATTAGCAGTGTGAAGTTCCAGCGAAGTCTTTACATTGTTATTGATTGTATGGAGAACGTAATGAACGGCTTGAAGCAAGTTGTGAAGAAGCAGGACACCCTGGTGAAGCTGCTTAATGACACGCCTCTTAAGCCCAACTCTTTCTTTTTCCCTGGTGATGGGCAGCAGTACGCTAGCACGCAGTTGTTGGCAATTGTGGAGGACAGAGCTGCCAGGGATGTGGTCTCTAGGGCATACTACCTTCTTTCCGTGGACAATCTGGTATGTGGAACGTCGGCGCCATTCCTTCTGGTCTTAATGGACCACTAGACTAGCTATACTTACATCTGCTTATTTTATTTTAACTTCAACAGGATGCTGAGCCGCGCTCTGACGAAGGCCGTCGTCGCCTCCGCTTCTTCACCAACTCCCTCTTTATGCAAATGCCATTGGCAAAGCCTGTGAGACAGATGCGCTCCTTCGGAGTAGCCACGCCGTACTATGCAGAAATTGTGCTGTACTCTCTGAAGGAGATTACCCAGGAGAATGATGAAGGCATGAAGCTTGTCTTCTACTTGGCCACCATATACCCCTTCGAATGGGCCAATTTCCTAGAGAGAATTGGCGCCTCGGACACGAACACTGCCGTCAAGAAGAACCCAGAGGAGGTTAGGATCTGGGCCTCGTACAGAGGCCAGACACTGGCCAGGACTGTGAGAGGAATGATGTACTACGAGGATGCTATTCGCTTCCTACACTGGTTAGAGATTGGTAAGAACTGCTATTCATCTTTCCGTCCCTTGTCTGCCCCCTGTCTTCTTCTCTGTTCTCTTCTCTGCTATACGTTTTTGCCCATATTCAAACTTCTTACCTCTCTTTCACCTTAGGCGAGGATGAGCTCATGCACATCAAGGGCTGCGCGTGCAACAAGTGCGTCCGCTTAGATGAAATGGTTGCTCTGAAGTTCAACTATGTCTGCACCTGCCAGATCTATGGAAAGATGAAGGATGAACAGAGGCAACAGGCTCATGACATCGATCAGCTTCTGCATATGCATCCCAACCTTAGGGTGGCATACGTTGATGGACCCAAGAAAGTGAAGGATGGACCACCTAAGTTCTATTCTGTGCTCATCAGGAGCGTTCAAGGAAGAATCGTTGAAGGTATGAGCGACGCTTACCTCTATAAGCCCCTCTGTCAGGCAACCCTATGTCCCTGCTTAGATTTGTGCTGTGCCTTCTGGATATCTTGGACTAGAACCTTAGCTCTAACCATAGCTGTGTCTAGTCTTCCGTGTGGAGCTTCCCGGTAACCCCATCATTGGCGAGGGTAAGCCTGAGAACCACAATCATGCGCTTGTCTTCACCCGCGGTGAGCTCCTCCAAGTGATTGATATGAACCAAGACGGATACTTCGAGGAGGCACTGAAGGTGACTTTCTATCTGTGTCTTCCTTTCTCTCTTCTATCTTTTTACTGCCCTTTTGTTAGTGCTGCCTAGGCGATTCATTCTAAGTCAGTCTACGAGTGTGCTGTTCTCCCGCTCCTCTTACTATCAAAGCTCACCCTACTGTCTTATGATTTGTAGATTCCCAACCTCCTTGCCACGGTCGATGCCGCTCCTCGTAAGCACCCGATCTACATTGTGGGTCTGAGGGAGCACATCTTTACCGGTGGAGTCTCCAACCTTGCGTCTTTCATGGGCATCCAGGAGCTTTCCTTCGTCTCCCTTGGACAAAGAGTATTGGCAATGTTCTTGATTCGTATGCACTACGGCCATCCAGATATCTTCGACAAACTTTTTGCCATGACCACTGGCGGCACTGCGAAGGCTTCTAAAGGCGTCAATCTGTCTGAAGATATCTTCGCAGGCTTCAACGCTACGCTGAGAGGTGGAAGAGTGACTCATGAGGAGTTTATTCAGGTGCGGAAGAGAGTACAATGTAGCGTCAAGAGTCAGAACAAGAAGAATTGACCTTCTTTGCCTCCGCGTTGTCCCTTTATCTAGGTCGGCAAGGGAAGAGATGTGGGCATGCAGCAGTTGACTCTCTTTGAGGCCAAGCTAGCTTCTGGAGCTGGAGAAGCTGTTATGTCTCGTGACGTTCGCCGCCTGGGCACTCGTCTGGACTTCTGGCGTGTGAACACCTACTACTATGGCAATCTAGGCTGGTACATGACCCAGGCAATCACCATGCTTTCTATCTACGCGTTTATCTATGGCAAGATATACATGGCTCTCTCTGGCAAGGGCGAGCTGTTCCTCAGGCAGGGAGGCCTTTCGATTGCGGCTGTGCTGAACACGTCCTGGGCGTTCCAGATGGGTATGCTGCTCGTTATCCCCATCATTGCTGTCGTGGGCGTAGAGTCTGGCTTCAGACACGGGTTCTCTTATCTGCTATGGAACATCCTGACCCTTGGACCTATTTACTTTGCCTTCCACATGGGAACTAAGAGGTAAGAGGCGATAGAAAGGCTCTAAGTAAAAGCGTACAGGCTTGTAAGCTTAGTCATGCCATCTAACGCTCATCGTTTGCTCTCTCTTGCTATCTACAGCCACTACTTTGACCGGACGCTCATTCATGGGGGCGCCAAGTACAGAGCTACGGGTAGAGGTTTCACCATCAAGCACGAGAAGTTTGCTGAGCTCTACCGCTTCTACGCCGCTTCCCACTTCTATCGAGGCATTGAGCTCATCTTCCTCCTCATTCTCTTCGCAATTTTCGGGACTTTCAACTGGTGCAACTGCAGCTGGACCATCGACAGTAACTTCTTTGGAAACGTAGAGCCAACGGCGGAGGATTGGAACGCCCGGTGTTATGCCGCACACTTCCAGACCTGCGTGCTTCCAACCAACCAGAATTATGGCATTATCACTTTCTCTCTGTGGATTATTGCTTGCACGTTCACCTGGGCGCCGTTCTTCTTCAACCCTAGCGGTCTTGATTGGAACAAATGCATTCAGGATCTCACCGACTGGCAGGACTGGTTGAAGGTTCAGAATGAAACTTCTGAGAGCTGGCTTGGCTGGTGGATGGAGGAGAACTCGTTCTACGAGCAGAGCAGCGGAAGTGCACGCGTCGTGACACTTCTAAGAAGCTCCAGGTTCTTCATCTTGGCTTATCTGATGTACCTGGACATGATGTACCGGTAAGCCCATAACCTGTGTCTATGGTAGCCTACTCTACATTTCGAATTTCTCTTCTCTTCATGTGCTATCGAGTCCGCTTTGCGCGATGCGTCTACGTGCCTGTACAGTCACTGTGCGTCATATATTCTGAGGCTGACTTGTCTGTTCCTTCCATCCAGGTATTTCTATCTTGGGCAGCAGAAGTCCATTGACGCAAAAGACATCAAGGTCTACATCTACATGGGCAGCTTCTTTGTGATAATCGGCCTTCTGTTTGGACTTGGCTACTGCTTCGCACGGTAAGAACAGGCAGTCACTATTACCTTCCTGGCGATAGAGCCTGATGATTTTGCTTCTGGTTTTTCTCTCTGCAGAGTGGCCAAGAAATGGACTCTTCGTCAGAGGAAGCTCCGCAAGCTCAAGTTGTACATCTCTGTTCTTGTGATGTTCATTGGGCTGGCTCTGGTTATCTTCGGTCTCTCTGTCGCTGATCTTATAGAGCTCGTTGTCATCGTCTTCTTGGTGCTCTACTTCTTCCAAATGTGGTTCATCGTGCATGGACACACATCGCACATCACCGTGAGGGCAATCGGTGTCTTCTTTGACAGAATCGTTGGCTGGCTAATCTTCGGGCCCATTCTGTTTGTAGCGATGTTCTTGCCTTTCATCTCTGACTTCCAGAAGAGAATTATGTTCAATCCTGCGTTCAGTGCTGGACTGGAGGTCACGAAGCTGCTCTCTAATGAGGAGACTGCCAAGATAAAGATCAAGAAGGACAAGAAGGAGAAGAGCAAACATCATTGAGCTCTATGATAGGCTTGTACTCGTTGTCTATACTTCGTCCTCTCTCGCTTTTATTGTTATTATAAGGCCTTCACAGGGCTCTTTTTTGTAATCAAAAACTATCTTTTATTAGAGCAAACCAAGGCTATCAAGCCTCCGCAATCTCTAAAGATCTTCACCTATTCGCCATTCCTGAACCTGGCACTCTGAAGGGGTTGGTCTCCGCCGACCTGGCGTCCTCACGAGCACCAGTGCCTCAATGAAGTGAAGGCTTCTCTTCAATACTCATTACGTCTTGTTGGACGCAGCAACTCTATGGACTTGTACCCTGTTCTCTTGAAGTTCCGGATATTAACAGTGGACTCTTTACCTAGAGAGACGGCATAATGGTTGTTGCCACGACATCGAGCAAACACCATAGATAATACTCTTAGGAGTGAAGAGTCATGGAGGCTCCAAAGTCTCTTGTGATACTGTTATAATCTATAGGAATCTGGGTCCATAGCTATTATTAGCGAGATTTGCTATAAACAATATGTATGGGGTTCCATTCTCCATAGTTATTACCCTACAACCAATCTTCCAAATCCCATAGTTAATCCTCTGGATCTTTCGCTAAGATCACGAGGAGCACCTTTCGATGTTTTTCCAGACCTTCAGGAGCCCGCGGACGGCTGATCGAGGTCAGCAGCAGCCGGCAGAAGCTCTCTTTCTTGCTCTGTCCTCTCCGAGCAACAAGGGTTCACCCGCAGCTGCAACTTCTCCTAGAACCTGTGAGGACTGGTGCCTTGTCTTGGGATGTCAGAGATTATCTGTTGAACCCCATAGTATGGCCTAGTAGACGAGACGAGGATGGGACTGTTTGTCATGAACTCCGAACAAAACGGGAGCAGGAGACAGAGACGACCAGTGAACAGTATCTTTCTCCTCTTCTGGTTGCGCACCACGGCCATTGCAGTCGTTAGCCTCTTGGTAGCTGGGATTGTCAATGTCTCTCTCTCTGCCGCCTCCATTGCAGGAGTTCATCCATCACAGCGAGCTGCATACAACGTCTCACAGCCCCAGGTAGTTCATCTCATTGTCGAGCTGCTACTGCACCTTTGTCTGGATTTTCTTGCTACTTCTCTTCTCCCTCATGCATGGATCGACTTGATCCGTTATCTCTCTCCCGCTTTACCTGGTATCTGCTCATGTCCTTAGCATCAAAAATCTCTCTCCCGCTCAAGGCCGTTCTTTCAAGGCCTCTCTCACGGTCTCTCTCTCGCTCTATCATGATCTCTCTCTCTCTCTCTCTCATGGTCTTATTCTCTCGCGTATAGCTGCGCTTTTTTATTGCTCATCTTGGTCTTTCTCTGTGTTCCCTGTGTCTTTCTCGATGTCCTCTCTCTTTCGCTGGTCTTTCCACCAGAAGTTCCGACCGTCTCTTTCTCCTTTACCCCTTCACCTGTCGCTATCTAAGATTTGCCTTTCTCCTCATGCCTTTGGCAGTTCGTCTGTTTGAACGGCTCTACCTCGCTCCCTTGGGAGAAAGTGAATGATGACTACTGCGACTGCCCTGACGGTTCTGATGAGCCTGGCACCCCTGCCTGCTCTCATCTTCCAAGCGTGACATTTACCTGTCAGAACAGTCTCCTCAGCCTTGAAACGGTAAGCAAGCTTGACTAAGTTGTGATTGACTCCCTTTCGCTGCTTTTGTCTTTAGTTCCTGCGCAGCGTCACCACCCTTGTCAACAGTAGGCTATACCCTACTAATAATTGGATCTGTCCTTATCTCTTCGTCCTGCTCAACCGTCGTGTCTGAGGCCCCTTCAGATACCGTCTTCCCGCGTTCAAGATGGGGTCTGTGACTGCTGTGATGGGTCAGATGAGGGAAATGGAAACTGTCCGGACCGGTGCCATTCCTTGGCTGTAGAGACTCTTCGACAGCTGGAGCAGTCGGCCGAATCCATGCGCAAGGGGCTGGCGGAACAGGAAAGAAGAATGAAGGCGCGGAAGAGAGACCGGAAAAGTAAAGCAGACAAGATAGTGGTTCTCCGAGAGGAGATGGCCAAGCTAGAAGGTGGGACGTTGGCTGCAAATGACCTGAGGCAATTATCCCCTTCGCAGGCAGGGTCTGCTTCTTTTTTGAACAAAAGGCTCTGCAGTACATGTTCTTGTACACAGACGAAGGTCGCTAGCCCGGCCTCGGAAGTCGTCATCACTCTATCTCACACCTAAGCAACATCCCTGACGAGCACTTTGCACCTTTCTCATCATCCATCCTAGAACTAAAGAGGGAATTAGAGAAGTATTTGGATATGGAAGAAGAGAAAGAGCTGAGCAAGCTCATTTCTGAAGCAAGAAGGCGGATGAGGGCTGAGGGAGCGGCGCTTTACGAGTTGCCCGGGGAGGATTTTGAAAAGAGCTGTGCAAGTCGAGGTTATAGACGCCTCCTCATCTTTCTTTTCGTTATCATTGTGCTGCCATTGTCTCTCCTTCCACTTTTCTCATAGGAGCTGCATAGTACTGCCCTCTAAAACTCTGTTGTCCTTCTGTCCTCAGGGACCTCGCTCTCTTCATTCTCGGTGCTCACTATGCAGTGATGGCTCTCTTTGCTTGCGTCCTTGCCCTTCTCTGCTTACTGATGATGGGTATCGGAACAGGCGGACTAGGGAACATTCCTGATAAAAGGCCAGACACTTTCCACGCAGGAGACGTGAGTGACGGTCTGCAACCTGCATTGCCTTTCTTATCTTGTCTGGAAAATGGACTTACTCATCGGCCTTCTCTCATTTTACCCCTCCACCATCTATCTGTCGCCCTCTCTCTCTCTATCTGCACGTCGTCCCCCTCTCTTCCGCCAAAAAAAATATCTTCTTGTCGGCCTATCGCGCTCTCTCTCCATCTGATCTCGTCGCAGGGAACGTGGTCACTAAGCAGGTGTCAGACTACGAGTTCGCGCTTCTTAGTGAGGTTGAAAGGACAGATGACACACCGGTAAGTGCACGTTGGCTGGAGTGAGCGTTTTCGCAGAATGTGGAAGCAAAGGCGGGTCGCGATCCAAGTGTCATGTCTCAATCGCGTGGCCTCTCTCTTCTCCCTCTCTCTCTCTACCATGGCCTCTCTCTTTCTCTGTGGCCTTCCTTTGCCTATACCTAAACTTGCTATATGTTGTTGCTGGCCTTCGTCCTCAACCTTATGGCGTCCGGTGCCAGATGAAGCTAGACTACTATATGATCATGATGCGACGCGGACGTCTTTATGGGTACGCCAACCATAACTGCCGGCTCTGAGTCAACTAATACTAAGCAGCAATTATGGTCTCGGTTCTCTTCTCTCTTGCTTCGAACCCTTCCCGGCCAAATGTCTCTTTCGTTTCCATTTCTTCATTCCCGCTCTGAATCACCAGCACCTACACCCAGCAACTTAAGAAGCGCCGGGAGGAACTCTTCGACGTCCTGTTTGCTGGACTGCCGAGGGCTCTCTACTTGCCCCTAGCAGTTGAGTTTATCGGTAGGGCAATTGCTACAAGGCCGAAAAAGGGCAAAAACTGGCGGGAGGGCCGACTTTCCTAGTGGATAGACTGGAGGCAAGATAGAGCTAGACCGTAGACAGCATAGCAACCGCAATGGTGAGAAGCAAGGGGTTTGCAACTTTGCAGAGGTTGTGGACGGTACTGTAGGCAGACGACTCCGTGAAGCGCGGATTGCTAGTGGACATTAGAGATAACTACTGGATACACATGCACATAAGCTAACACAGGGTATCGGAAGAGCGTCTAGTGAGCCAGCTCTGTGCTAATGTCCTCTTCACAGGCTTGTTGCTGGCTCCCGTACGTGTGTTTATTGAAGCGCTTCTCATTATAATCAACGCCTTCAGGAGAGTGCATCCTTCCATTGATGAAGCGGTATGGAGAGCTATACAGAACGGACACCGTGAACTTCTGAAACCTATGAGGTTCCTCTTCCTACAGCCTCCGTGCACCCATCTTCCTATAGCCCTGCTTTGCTCATGTTGCTCAGAGGGTTCACCCCACGTCTTATATACGTAGGTCGCTCGAACCGCTGGTGCACTTTGGAAGGCCCTGGACATTCCCCTTTCCCGGCTGCGCTACCACTGGTTCTTTAGGCCCATCTACTTCGATATTAGATGGACCTTCCTCTCAATCTGGAACGCACCTTACTTCTGGGCGGAGTATGCCATGTAAGACGCAAAAGCCAAAGCCTAGCTTGGGGAATGCTGGGGAAATGAAGGCGAAGATTAGGGACGGAAGTGTGATGTCGTTACCAATGGAAGTTTGGAGCCTTGTGGCTCAACTGGGAACAGAGCAGCAGTATAGAGCATTGCCATGTCCGTCTGTTTGGAAACGTAACTGGGAAGATTTTTTACATCCGCTCGTGGTGGTGGTCCCCAACCTTTTAGGCCTCAGGTGTGTCCACTCGGAAGTCGAGTGGAGGTGCGGAGCCTTAGAAATATTCGGGAAAAGGTGACAATAGCCATAGACAGACGTCGAAAAGTACGTGTTCCACCTGTCATCTTACACTGTCTTTGGTAGATTGTCTGGCATCGTAGAAGTCTCCCATGCCTGTCTGTTTCCATCCACGGACCGTCACCTTTGATCCCTCTGGTTCTCATCTTAGTCCCTTTCGCCAATTCCTCTTTGATCTCTGCATCTACCTCCAAAGCGGACCCTGACGTTCCTTCCCTCTCTCATTACTTCTCTCTGCGCCTGGGCAACAGGATATAGAAGCTAATGCTAAGCAAGAGGTGTTGGGGGACTTTGGTCCCGGTGACTGGTTCAGGGTGATTGAAGGCCACTGCTACTCGAAGTCAATACAGGTCCGTAACTCCATACATAACCTGCCTGTCGCCCCACCTCATTCGAGGCTAGCGTAACTCCTCGCTAGGCGGTTGCATCCTTTGCTCTCTTGCCTCGATTTCTCAGAATGATCGCTCCTGGCTGACTTGCTCTTCTTCCTTTGACCGATGCTCTTTCCTTTATGTCACTTCTAGGGCTATACCTACAGGCTCTGTCCGTTCCACAATGTCACCCAGAGCGGGGTGCTGATAGGCAGTGACTTTGCCTGGGACCAGGAAGGGACGTACAAGGCAATGAACTTCTCTGCAGGACAGCGCTGTTTCATCGGAATTGATAGGTCCTAAGCCTTTCTAATCTCGTGCCTACTCTGTGTCTAAACCGCCCACCTCTTCATTTACTCTTTCCTTCCTCACGCCGCCCCTTCTAGTCTTCTCGGCGTTGCGCTTCATCTTTTTCATTGTAAGCATCTTTCTTTGTCATTCTCTCTCTTCGTGCTAGCTATCCAACCTCGCAGTACCCCATCTAACTGTGCATAAAATGTAGATCTGTGCTCGTATCTCTGTCGTGCTGCCCAGAGGAAGAGATCTTGGACGTCAGTGAGCCAGAGGTATGTACACCGGCAAGACCATCCGCACTGCAAGAGTGTGTCCTAGAGTTTCTAAAGAGAGTTCCCGCAACCTGCCCCTCTCCCTAACTTTATATTGCGGGTCATTGTAGACGTGCAGCTATCGGATGGCGTTTTGCACGACAAGTGCCTGTCAACCGGAGGATTATGAGGCTATTAGAGCCAACATAGACACTCTGCGTCAGCTGATAGAGCAAGGAGGCAGTGTAGCGCCATTAGGTGAGATAGAACTCAAGCTGGCAGGCAGTACGTAGGAGATTGGGCTTTGAGGATAATCATAAGACTAAGCACCTTGGACGGTCGGCAGCCCTGAGAGGCATTGAGATCTTCTCTTGCCTCTCTTACGACAGCGTAGAGATTCTTTAACTGAGGTGATACTATAGTACTTCTCCGTACCTGCCATGGATGGGCTTGATGACCAATCTCAGTGTCGGCATCTCTGTCTTTCTTCTTCGCCGCTATCTCCTGAGCTCGAGCTCTTCTATGCCTTCGATTCCTTTCATAATCTGTCTATCAATCGCTCGTCCACCTTACTCCTTGCAGTCTTGCTCCCTATTACAGAGCTTCTCTATCGATATGGCCAACAGGCCTATACATATTTTCTTCTTCTCGCGCGCGTCGTCGTCTCCCCGCTGCTCTACCTTTTCCACACGGGCCTGTACTCCATTAGATCTCAGCCCAGGTCTTCCTGCTGTAGTTCCCTGTCCACGCCCATTCCTCTGACTAGAGTATAGAAGCCTGCCAAGAACTTGTCATCTCAGAACCAATTGTCCGGTCCCTGGCAGGCTGGGGCTTCCGATCTTCTTCTCCGTCGCGCTCAACTCTTCCTCTCCTACATTTTCCTGCTATAAAGTAACAGGAAGGTCATGTGGGCATGGGATCTTCCTCTGCATGCTTGGGCCGGTTCAGCTACTCACAGAGGTTGACATCTCTTCAGGCCAGCGATGGTCTCTCTTTGAGACCTAGTAGATTAACGGGTATGCCCTCCTCTGCCATCAAGCTGAGCTACCTCTATGACGGAAGTACTTCCTTATATTTATATGGGTTTCATTGGCAAAGTATAGTCCAATCTACTCCTTACTCCATTGGGCCAGGTGATCGTGCCTTCTTCTCAGCATTGCGCAAGAAGAAAGTCAGCAAACCTCAGCCGCTCTACTGTCAAGCCATCCAGAAGAAACAAGCTATTCGAGCACACAGCTGTCTTCTCGTCTCGACCAACCCGATATCTCTCACCCAAACGTCGCTGTAAGAACCTTGGCCCCCTGCTCCTCTTGTGGCTTGCTACGGAAGAAGTCTTCAACTATCGCTTCTTTATTGGTGCGAGGAACCAGGAGGAGATGGGGAGATGATCCCTCAGCGCTGCTCATGGCTCCACTATGATGATCATCATCTTGAAAAGGCATCGTCCCTCTTCCTTCCTATCTTTCTTGGGCAATAGTTTGATTGAGCAGAGAGCCTCGTCATGGGTCATGAGTCATGAGCACACGTTTTTTAATGCCTTCTGAATGAGCGTTAGCAGCTTGCGGTGCGGTCTTTCAAGCTGTACGAGGACTTTAGGACTTTATGGAGATTGTGAGTGAGCTGTTGGCATTGCTTGAGCCAAGGCTTGAGCTCTACTGTTTATAATCTGCATACTCTCTGGATTGTTTGATCAGACGACCAAGAGGGTGAAGACCTTTACTATAGTGAAGCTTTTAGGGCGACCAAAAGTGCGTTGAGACACATCACTCTTCAGCTCCAGGATGAAGAGAGTGTTTGTGGGTGTCACGGCTGCAGCTCGGAGAGGCAGAGAAGTCTCCCGAAGCTTACGGCCGTATGGGTGGCTTGCGGCAGGTAAGCAGCAACGCTGGCGGACGAGCGCCGTGGTATGTTACTGGGCAATACTCTTACGTTCCTCTCTTATATATCTGTAGGACGGCTCTCATCCCAGCGGCTGGGCTCGGCGACTTTGGTGCCTAGGATAAGATCTATGGTCACGGTTCATAGTAGCAAGGACATTACCGGCGTTGAAGGCACGCCAGCATACTCGGATGTGGAGCGACAGGTCAGCGAGATGCAAAGAGGCATCAAAGCTCAACATGGGTAAGAGGATAGAGATAGCTGAGGCAGCAAATGAGTGTTGGTCCTGCACTTCCACCTCCGCCTTCTTTTCCAGACCTTCAGCTTGATCTTACTTCTCTGTGCATCATTGTGCCCACTCATTCTCCCTTCTCTCTGGTCTCAAGCTCTGGCAGACACGGATTGTCCTACCTTTGTCATGCTTACTGTCTCTATGTTACTTCTCTCCAGAGCTGGACGGTATCAAGAAGCTATTGCATCAGCTGAATATCTCCTTTCATTTGTCGAAGAGCATCTGGGCCGAGATCATCCCGTGTACGCCAGCACTATGAATGATATGGCGCTCTTCAATAAGCTCGTTGGGAACTATGAGAAAGCGGTAGAGCTCTACACTATGGCGCTAACTGTCTATAGGAACACAGTCTCCGAAAAGCATCGGTCGTATCTTATCACAATGACGAACCTGGGCCTACTGTTCAAGGTAGGACCGAAGACTTTCACTTCTTCACTGTTGTCTCTCTGTCTAGGGGCTGCCTTCTCTTCGATCCGACTGCAAGCGCGGTCTATGCCTCACGCGCTTCCGTCCCTACGTCCTTCCTCTCACCGGATGCATGTTGGCTTGTCGGCCACTGCTTATCGCCCGTCCCTGACAATCTATCATCTGGATGATCTCTAGTCCATGTATAACTGCTCTTTGCCTTCGTATCTGCTGCCTAACAACAACAAAAAAAATGCCCCCACAGGAGATGTCACAGGCCTCGAAGAAGCTTGATCATGATGCTCTATTACAGAGATCGATAGACACCTTAAAAGAAGCGCTGGATTTGAAGATGGAGATCTATGGCGCAATGCACCCAGAGATTGGACTGGCAAAGAGCCACTTAGGGGCTGCCTATCACGCGCAAGGAAAGAAAGAAGAAGCGGAGGAGCTGCTAAGGGACGCTGTTAGCATTACTCTCAAAGCCCATGGAGACGATCACCTCATGACTGCAACGGCCAAGAATAACCTTGGAGTCTTTCTGAAGGCGCATAAGCAGTACGACGAGGCACTGAGATTATACGAGGATGCCTTGCAGGTACGGCTTGGGTTCTATTTCTATTGTTAGGTGGACCGGAGGTATAGCGCATAAGAGAGCTACAGAGGCCAGCCAAATGGGTTGGGCAAGAGAGGGACGTGCAGCCAACTGCAGCATAAGAACGGCCTGTTGGGCAGTTCTGTGAAGAGCTGATGTGATGTCTACTTCTCTGCTAGGCGAGGCAAAAGAAGCTCGGCGCATGGCACCAGAGCAGCATTATTTCCATGCATAACATCGCGGAGCTGCATCGTGCTAAAGGAGATGAAGAAAAAGCAGTGGAGATTCAAGAGAAGATTCTCGACATTATGGAGGAGCATTACCAGGAGAACAAGGAGCAAGGAGGTTGAGAGCAGAAAGGAACGACGCTGTTTTGCCGTCCAAGTATCATTCACACCAGATGCCCCATAGTCCGTCTTAAAAGCTGTCATGGTGCGGACTGTAGCAGTCTTTCTACTTTGGACTTCATAAGGGGGTTGGAAGATACACAGCGTGACGCTGTGTATGGAGGAAGTATCCGGACCGCGCCTTGGAAGAGTGCTAGTTCTGCAGGCGTCTTCGTCTCATCTAGCTCGAAAGGCAGCAAGTTCTATCAAGCGGTACCATCGAGAAGTATCAGGGAGATAGGCAGGCAAAGGGAAGGCAGATGGAAAAGAGGGATAAATGCATCAGAGGCGCTAAGTTTTCAGTGTCATAGGACTATAAGATCCATCGAAGTCGGAATGCACCTGCTTAAGAAGCTCTTCCACTTGTGACCTCCTGCTCTTTAGCTCTTCGCCTTCTACCGGCAGCTTTTCGGCCAGGTCAGCCTTGCCTCCTTTTCGTGCTTGCTTCTCTTCTTCTTGAAGCATCAAAAACAGGTCTTTCTCCTCTCCTCCGGCATCTATAGCTACAAAGACATACCCAAACGTCAGCTCTCAGCGTTCCAGAAGGGACCAGACACGAGGAGTAGGCGTTGAAGCGGCTTACCAACGATGGACTCTATGGCGTCTGGGAAGATCAACGCTATCCGACCGCCCATGGGGGTCTTATCTTCTATGTCCCTTGGCAAGAGACAGCTAGTAGGGAAAAGGAGCAGTGTGGTGATGCCAGTCTCCGGGTCGATCGAGAACAGAACGCCCCTGATACCTTGATCGGGAGCTTCTTTCAGCCGGAGATCTACGGTTCTTTCAATCAGGTCATGGAACTCCTTGTAAGCAGAAGAGAGCACAAATGGGGAGATCTCATCCGTGATCATCTCTCCTCCTTCGTGGTGGGACATTCTTTGTTGAGAAGCAGGGTGGAAGACGCAAGCGTTGCAAGCTAGTCTCTGAGCCAGGCCGTAGACGGATTAGCCGTGGACATTAACATAAGAAGCCGCCATATTCTAGATGGAAGCCTCAGCGTCTTATGGCCATCTCTAGACAACAATAAGCTCTGCTTTTGGGAGAAGTTTCCCGGATCATGAGGGTATGAGAGAGATCGGGCAGAGCAGTTGCTTCACGTGGCGAGAGCCTTCTGCTTTCTGCTCTTCATAGTCTTGCTCCCTTGCTCGTGTGCCTTCGATGAAAACACCCGGTTCGGGCTCACTGATGACTTTCATCGGAACTGCGATCTCAATAAATAGCAGAGGCTGCAATAACAGAGTTCCAATAAAATCAATTTTAGTGAGAATGAAGAATCATAGATCTAGTTATCGATTAATTGACACATTAGTTATCCGCTCCGGAGCACAAAGTCCGCGGGTGCCGCCGACGCATTGGCTTTTCCCTCGGAACTGCACAGAAACTTCGAAGGAGACGGATGGCGCGGATGCGGACTTTCAGAGATCTGAGACATTGATCTGCGGCTGCTGATTTTCTGACCATCAGATCCGATTTGAACTGGTTCGCATCTTTGGTTTGAAGCGTTACTCAGTAGCAGCTCCATCACTCTTCCGCTCATCATCTGCTTCCTTACATCGCCTCTTTGAGGCCTCGAATGGACAAGTGCGACTTCCACAGTGCCTACCCGCAGCTGTGCTTTTGACCCACACTAGACGTCGGCACTATCGGGTTAGGTCAGGGAGGCTCAGGGACAAGCTCACCAGATAGACCTGGTGGCATTTAACAATGTCTGGCCCAGAAGACACACTTCTGTTGGGGGATCCCTTAGGCACCACCTTTGGGCAGCCAAGAACTCCATCAAGGTGGACAGCAGTCGACAGGACACCTCAATCTACTTTTCCTAACGTATATCCATAGGCAGCCTGCAACGAAGAAGAGGCGTGTCGACGCGAGGTACCCAGTGGACGGCACACCAGACGAAGTCAGAGCTAACCTGAAGCTTGCAATAGAGGAGATCGCCCGGCTTGAGGAGGAATTAGCGCAGGTAAAAGTCCAGTCACAGTTCAGGACTTGAGCAGCAGAGAGCGCTCCCTAACCCCAGCTTGGATCGCAAAAGAAAAAGGAACAGCTGAATCGTTCAAAGCAGCAAGGTGCCGGTCGCTTCCGACTAGATGCCTACAAAGTAGTAGAGTGGTTCAAGGAAAAAGCAAGCAGGGACAAGGCTTTTGTCAGAGACTTCACCCGCACACTATGCTCAGAGATTCATGCCAAACAGGTATCTGCTAACCGTCGCCGGACAATTAAGGAATGTTAATGGGACTTAGTGGCTCCTCTGTCTTCACGAAGGTGATGGAGTTCGTGGACGCTATTTGCTCTGTCAAGCTACAGAGGAAAGGCACTCACGAGCTTATTCAAAGAGAGGAAGACGAGGGTGCAGGCGTCAAGCATCCCAAAAACAGAGACAGAGAGAGAAAGATGCGTGCAAGGCTGATGCTGAAGTGCGTTGGCCTAATCTCCGGAGCTGACCCCAGAGAGCTCTATTACTTCGAGCCCAGAGTTTCTATGGAAGGCCCTAAGGTAGGTGCGATTATGTCCGGTACCTGTCCTCACTTCAAAGGTCTCTTGGTTCTCTGTTCTGTTTCCTCAAGCTGCCTTCTTTGCCCCTAGCTCTGTCAATACGGGTCAAGAGCCATGCCTACGCGCTGGCGTTCTGTCGTTATGCTAATCCTTTAAAAGATGCATCTTTATGTCTCCTTTGTAACTTACGGCTTCTCACGGATCTCATCATGGAACAGAATCCTCCACCCATAGGTGGAGCCCCTGACGTCCAATATGCCGATGTTCCTGGTGTCAGTCAAGATCTAGAACCGCCAATGATGATTCCAGAGCCTCCTGAGAGCTTAGACTCGCGTCAATGGCCTCTCTCCATGGAGTCTAGCTACACTTCACACGTAAAGGCCGGACTCTTGTCACCCCTCCCCTTTGTCTGTTCTGCACTCCAGCCTCTTTAACTTCTCCTCCCGCTCACCTCCATCCCTCAATTTCTCAGAGTCACTGTCTCTTCTTACGTAGTATCGCTTCTTCGTCCAACCACATATGCAAGCAGAGACCATCTAACTCTTCGCCCTCTTTTCTCAAGGGACTTAGTTTGCCAATCTTTCTTCTTTCTGTGTCCCTAATTAGATCTATCTCCATTCAAACCCACCGTACTCTTCTGGTGGTAGCAGTTGCTCTCTGCACTCACCTCCTCTCTTCCTTCTTCCCCCTTGGTAGGCATTGCGACAAGGACTGATTGACCTGTTCGAGTACAATGCGCTTAACACCTATCTCTTCCATGTTATTGGAAACTATCGGCACGGAGAGATATTACCTACTATCGAGAGCATCAAGGGCCCCAAACCCAAGCCCAATGCTATGGGGGAGCCCGGAAAGAAGATGCCAACCGCCAACCAGCTGGCTCCTCTGGGTGCTAGTCATCTTATGATGAAGATGGATACTGGGCATAAGTTAGAGGGAGAGCATCACACTTTAAGTGGCCTCAAACCCCGCTCTCGACGGTGGCGAATCCCTGGTGAGGGAACAGATTCACTAAGAAACTACTGGTCTCCAGGATTCAAAGAAGGGAAGCTTCCTTCGCAACGATTGGTTAAGCTAGATCCTCCACAAACACAGGTGTTATTATGGGCTTTCTTGACCTACAATCGCACTTTACCTCGCAGTATCGCCGTTCGAAGAAAGATACAACTTAACTGCCTACTTCCTCCACACGGAGAGGATCTCAGCTACCAGTTTAAATCTCTTAGGGATGAGCTGGGTAGGCTGGACAGCTCGCGGCTTGTCCAGCTGGTTGGCGGGCTTATGTCCTCGTCTGTGGGAGAGATAGAAAGAGACACGAAGGGCTTCACTCGGATTATGGTTCTGGCGGACGGGGTACCTGCTGACCCTAGATTGCAGACTGAGATCATCCAAGCAGTGGCCAACGTTGCGATTGAGGCCAGATTAGTGGCATGGAAGCTCGCCCTTATGAACCAGCTAGCCTTCTGCGTAGTCTTGGACACGGTGGACGCTGTCCGGATGCTCAGGGAACGCTACGGTATGATCCGGTCATCTCAACCCGATATCGTCCTGTTGAACTACGAGTTCAAGAGCCCTCGTTACCACATTCGAAAGAGAGTAACAGATATCAAGAGGTCCATTCGGCAGATCATGATGGCCTATTACGACGGTACTTTAGGATATGAACCCACGGGCTTAGCGGCTGCTGCTGCAGCAGCCGCAGCTGCAGCTGCTGCGACAGCATTCTCACATCCCCCTCACGAGGAAGAGGTCACTCATGTTTGAGTCCGCAGTAAGAAGTCGCTCCCGTTAGAGTCTCTCTGTACATAGGTCTAACCAACTGGCTTTTACTTTAAATTCAATCCATTCCCTCCCTAACCCATTGCCGCTAAGATACCCCGGCGGAGGATGCTTAGGGATGAGAAAGTTTAAACTTAGAGGCAGCCACCTGCGGTATACCTTGGGTGATCGAGCTCCTTTCGCTTTGCCGCTATGTTCGATTCCAACTCTACCCCTTTCTGTCAGTACACGCACTCTCTCTCCTTCTTTGGGCTGATTAAACAGTTTTTTTAGTCGTTACGTCCATCCTATCGACGGGATCTGACAATGGCTAGGCAGCTAGTGGTTTGTGAAAGAATAGAGGTAGCTATGTGTTTGTTCCTTTGGCCAGAAGAATCATCAACTTCCCACCTATAACGAAAGCCGGCAGCATCTGCTGTTTGCAGGCGCAAGAGGGATAAGGGAGAGTAAAGAGAAAGCAATAATCCTCCTGCTAAGCCGTCGGAGTCAAGCACTACTATCCTTGATGGTACACCCGCAAGCACTACTAAGCTTGATGGTACCACCACTCTTGCGGTCTCTTCGTCTACTCAAATGTACGAGACTACTATCGACGATACCAGGCCACATTAGGTAGTTGGCCTCCCAAACCTAATGCTTTAGACCTTTTCTACCCCGATCTTCATCTCTGCGAAGTAATAGCACTTCCTCTATGAGGAAGACACGAGCAAGATGCAGATGTCGTAGTAGGAGGGATCTAACAATGTTTGGAAGAAGGAGGGAGAAGCTCTTCGCTGCGCGGCATTGACCTTGCTCCTACAGCTTCGCGGATTCTTCTCCTAAAGAACCAATCATTCTTGTGAGCCACTGCTCATGACATTGGGCTTGAGGACGACCAGCACGACCTCATCGTGTCAACATACTTTCCTTAAGAATAACTTTTGGACGGTAGGGATATCCTCGATCTCTCCAGGTAGGAGCGAGAAGCCGACGACAACAGTGTTGTGGGTGACGGGCCACGGTGTCGCCAGTAGGCCTTCCTCGAGGTCGATAAGCTTAAGCCCAATAGTGTCCAGCAATGCTGGTCGCGACCGCCATGAAGGAAGTTGCCAACAAGGCCTCGTGGTGAAGGCTTATAGTTGCCGCTCGGCTTGCAGAAGTGGTGGAAGAGTCATTGCTGCTGCCGCTGCTGACCTCTCCTCTATAATCAAAGATGGACACTGTAGTGTCATCCACTGGTGGCCTCTCCTCCACCCACGATCCGTTCAGGAAGCAGTATTTAAACTTCTCCTGCCCCGTGCTTGTGTGCCAACTGTTGACGTGGATAGCTGTTCCATTGTACTGCACGGTATACATGTTCCCAATTCGAAAGCACCACTTTTCAAGTAAGGGTTCGCGAACCCTCTGCTCGTCGTCATAATAAAAGTCCTTAAATCTGGGGATGATGCATTCCTCGTCGCGGCCATCACATCCGGCACCGTAGATAGCTCCGGATTGTCGAGAACCCTTTTCTTCAGGGGTCTCTATAGCAAGGAATATTCTTCTTCTTGATTC